>CM042250.1:5739176-6044176 GCA_023566225.1 Romanogobio albipinnatus | reverse complement strand
ATGTAGTGACATTTGATCCGCCCTTAAATTTCCCGGCACAAATCACTGCAGATTTATCTAACATTTAACAGCGACAATGCACAACAACAAGCAATTAAAATAAGAGTGAGAATGCAGAAAAAAAAACACATTAAACACAGGCCACACTGATAGCGAGCAAAAGCGTAATACTTTCACAATAAACACCAACAACCACTATTGCTCTGCTCCGAAACCTAGTGAACTGCCTACGGAGTCAGCCTTTTAAGGCATCATAGATGCTCAACAGATGCTGCCTTGTTTTTAATTGATGAGTCATTGATGTATTCTTCACCCCAAGGATACATTCAATGCAAACCCAAAATGCATCATGAGCTCATTAAAAAAGAAATCTAAAATGGCGACGAAATTGACGACGCAAATCAGTTTTCAGTATCGAATAAGAGCTATTTTAGGCTATTTAGAGCGTCGCAAATGTGTTGAAATAAACATTCTGCATGACGCATGGAGTTTTTGCATGTGCACATTGTTCCAAATCAGTCAGCTGTGTTAGACGGCAGGTGGCTTAGTAGGCAGTGAGGCAGCTCACTAGGTTTGGGAACAGAGCTTATATTTAAACACTAATACAAACAAATCAAGATGATAGTTTCCGTGCATGTGCCAAAATGTGAATGGCAAAAACAAGCTAAAAAAAATCAGTTAAAATAAATGAAAATACGTGTATACCATGACACAAATGGGTTCAAATAAAACAGAATGCTGTGCGAATGGGCTCAGGATGCGTACTGTGGCTAGAATTAAACATACAATACCCCACACTTAGAGTTCTCCAGGTGTGGATTTCTCTAGCAGACGTAGCCCAGAGGAGAAGAAATAAAAGACAGGGTATGAGTCTAGAGGTTAAGTCACACATGCTCACACACGCTCACACACTAACATCACCTCTTCATACTTCACAGCATATAATACAGCATCTGAGGAGTTTCCTGTGTGGTAGGCCAAACAGTGAGTGTATGTATTGCGCTGCATGCAACTCATCGAGTTTTGACTGAAATGGAGAAGCTTGAGTGAGAAGTGAGTGCTGAGATGGAAATGTTACGTTGTCCCATGCCTCACATATAAAGCGCTTGTTATACATCAATCTAAACCACTATAGCTAGTATACCTTAAAAATGCATCTGACATTTCCATGTGAAATTAGTTATGAAGTGTCAAGAACATGTGTGGGTCACATTTCAAAATCAGAAGAAAAAATAAAGACATTTTAAGACCATTTTTTTTTTTATTAAGATGAAATTCCCATCACTGCAGCACAAAAAACATCTAATTCTCATTACGGAAAAACATTAAATATATCAAATATACTGTATCTATAAAGTAAAATATTAATGTATGCAACATGATAATGGTAAAGTGCTAATGTATTCTGAAGTATTTAAAAATTAATTAAAATCTAATGACAATCACCAAAATAATGAGAATTTCTACTCAAACATTAAAATGTTACGGTAATGAGAATTCAAGGAAAATGTTTTTAATCGTGATGAAAATTGTCCAACACACTCATTGGAAAAACGCACTTGAGGCAACCTTTCTGCAAAACACGTACCAATACATACTTATCGCTGCAGTTTCCAACAGAAATGAACACTATAGGCAATAAAACAGCAAGCAAATTTAATCCTTTTCATACAAAATTATGATTAGGGGCTGATTATGGATTCATTAAAAAATATATATACACTCACCTAAAGGATTATTAGGAACACCTGTTCAATTTATCATTAAATGCAATTATCTAATCAGCCAATCACATGGCAGTTGCTTCAATGCATTTAGGGTGTGGTCCTGGTCAAGACAATCTCCTGAACTCCAAACTGAATGTCAGAATGGGAAAGAAAGGTGATTTAAGCAATTTGGAGCGTGGCATGGTTGTTGGTGCCAGACGGGCCGGTCTGAGGATTTCACAATCTGCTCAGTTACTGGGATTTTCACGCACAACCATTTCTAGGGTTTACAAAGAATGGTGTGAAAAGGGAAAAACATCCAGTATGCGGCAGTCCTGTGGGCAAAAATGCCTTGTTGATGTTAGAAGTCAGAGGAGAACTGGCCGACTGATTCAAGCTGATAGAAGAGCAACTTTGACTGAAATAACCACTCGCAAGCCACAAGAAGCCACAATACGCACAACCTTGAGGCGGATGGGCTACAACAGCAGAAGACCCCACCGGGTACCACTCATCTCCACTACAAATAGGAAAAAGAGGCTACAATTTGCACGAACTCACCAAAATTGGACAGTTGAAGACTGGAAAAATTTTGCCTGGTCTGATGAGTCTCGATTTCTAATGAGACATTCAGATGGTAGAGTCAGAATTTGGCGTAAACAGAATGAGAACATGGATCCATCATGCCTTGTTACCACTGTGCAGGCTGGTGGTGGTGGTGTAATGGTGTGGGGGATGTTTTCTTGGCACACTTTAGGCCCCTTAGTGCCAATTGGGCATCGTTTAAATGCCACGGCCTACCTGAGCATTGTTTCTGTCCTTGTCCATCCCTTTATGACCACCATGTACCCATCCTCTGATGGCTACTTCCAGCAGGATAATGCACCATGTCACAAAGCTCGAATCATTTCAAATTGGTTTCTTGAACATGACAATGAGTTCACTGTACTAAAATGGCCCCCACAGTCACCAGATCTCAACCCAATAGAGCATAGGGATGTGGTGGAACGGGAGCTTCGTGCCCTGGATGTGCATCCCACAAATCTCCATCAACTGCAAGATGCTATCCTATCAATATGGGCCAACATTTCTAAAGAATGTTTTCAGCACCTTGTTGAATCAATGCCACGTAGAATTAAGGCAGTTCTGAAGGAGAAAGGGGGTCAAACACAGTATTAGTATGGTGTTCCTAATAATCCTTTAGGTGAGTGTATATATATTTTTACACAGCTCCTTGCTAAAAAGTATGACCTCAAAACACTTTATCCATAGTGCATGTGAGTTCGCATCACATGACCAGCTCTATATGTTTGGTTTTTCTAACATACAAAGCTTGCTCGGTTGCTCAGGTACAAATCCTGTGAAACGAAGATGATGACTAAATCAAACTAAAATGGCACGGTTGATTTAGCAATTGCCTTTTCATGTCACATTTGCTTTTGTTAACACTATCAGGTAGGTTTAGGGTTTAATGTAGGGGACCATTATTTTAAAACGCGATGGACGCGAAAAACCTTTTAGCGCCACTCACTGGACATTTCAATTCTGAACTGCAGTGATACGTTAGGCTGGAAGCCAGCCAAATTTAGCCCCGCCCACAACATTTGAGGCTGGGAAGTTCGGTCTGGACTTGATCCGTTGTGGAGCAACTATGCTCGAACCAGAGCTGTTTTGACCAATCAAACGGTCAGGACGGGCTTTAGACGATGATGGACAAATAACGCAACGCAATCATCCACGTCACCAAAGAGCGATTGGGTTGAATTCGTTCTAATCCTAAATGGAGAACTTGTTTGTGTATGCATTCACCTTTACTATTTCTCTCAAAAATGATGATCGTGTTGGTAAGTACTCTGTGTATCCTTAAATTCTTTTTTACAACACCAGCAAATATCGCTTACACTCATCATCTTCTTCTACTTCTTCCAGCGTGCGTGCAGTTGAGTTCTGTTGACAACTATGCGTCGCTCAACATACATCACTTACTCCGTTGCTCTGATTGGTTGTAGGTCTATCCAATTGAGTGCAGAGGCATTTTCTTTCCTGGTTCGGTTGAAACACGCCCCATAATCACAGCCCAATGGAGCAGCATCAGACTCATATTCTGACTAGAATCTGACTATGACTATGACGACGTCAGGCTAGTGATACGTACAAAAACCTACGTAATAAAACTCTAGAAACGTTGTCATTCACGTTAATTTATTTCTGATAAAACTAAACACACTTTTAGTGCAGTCGTTGGACATTTCACTTTGAAACTAAACGTTTTTGTCTTGAAACGTGCACAACGCAACATAATATTTTGCAGAAAAGTTGCCGCAGGTTTCCAATGAGCCTGACCTGAAATTGTCTCAATACAAAAAAGCCCATAAGAGGGTTTATTTTATAAAAATTACTTCTTGACAGCTTTTGTGAGACAAGGAAAAATATGGCCTATTGCACATAACGGGTAGCATACAGAAATGTGAAACGGCACATTAGACTTTATGTGGTACCATCACCAATGTATGTTCTTTCAGGTCGAGTATGCTTAGGTATCCAAACTGAACGGCACCAGAGCCAAATCTCCTGCGACTCAATGCAGGAAGGCAGCCACAATTCCAACTTTTAAAAGATATGCAAGGCATCCATTATTAATTACAATCTATCCTAGGCTTGGTCAAAGATGCCTGAGGGGACCAAGAAGTAAAACATAAGTTTGCCATTAGACTCAGCCTGTCCACTCCATTCATCCTTGTATTATTAGTCTAAAAATGAAGTCCATCTCTCCTGCCTTTAAAAAAAACATGCTTTACACAAGCTCGGAGAGATAAAAAAGCATAGCTTATGAGCATTTTTGACGCCACAGAAATAATTCATGGTGACTGAAAGGCATGTAAACTGCTGCAATTCATGAGACATCATCGTCTGACTTAAGTGCTGGTGTCAGTGGCTAAAATATGAATGATCAAAAGTTGTTGAGGGATAAGCAATTTTGTCTTTTCTCCTGAATACAAAATGAGTTAGTGTGCAACTAGAGAGCAGACATCCACAATCATCGCAAATTGAATTCTTAAGTTCTCTGATGCTAAATACGTACAATTGTAGTGCCCTACATTCTAAAGAATGCTGGGTTAAAAACAACCCAAGTTGGGTTGAAAATGTACAAACCCAGCAATTGGGTTGTTTTAACCCAGCGGTTGGGTTTAATGTTTGCTTAAAACAACCCAATCGCAGAGTTAAAACAACCGTTCGCTGGGTTAAATCAACCCGATCGCCTGGTTAAATCAACCCAATCGCCAGGTTAAATCAACCCAATCAACTGGTTAAAACAACCCTATCGCCTATTTAAAACAACCCAATCGCCTGGTTAAATCAACCCAATCGCCTGGTTAAAACAACCCAATCGCAGAGTTAAAACAACCGATCGCTGGGTTAAATCAACCCGATCGTCTGGTTAAATCAACCCAATCGCCGGGTTAAATCAACCCAATCAACTGGTTAAAACAACCCTGTCGCCTAGTTAAAACAACCCAATCGCCTGGTTAAATCAACCCAAACGCCTGGTTAAAACAAACCAATCGCTGGGTTAAAACAACCCAATCGCAGAGTTAAAACAACCGATCGCTGGGTTAAATCAACCCGATCGTCTGGTTAAATCAACCCAATCGCCGGGTTAAATCAACCCAATCAACTGGTTAAAACAACCCTATCGCCTAGTTAAAACAACCCAATCGCCTGGTTAAATCAACCCAATCGCCTGGTTAAAACAAACCAATCTCCTGGTTAAAACAAACCAATCGCTGGGTTAAAACAACCCAATCGCCGGGTTAAAACAACCCAATTGCCAGGTTAAAACAACCCTATCACCGGGTTAAATCAACCCAATCGCCAGGGTTAAATCAACCCAATCGCCTGGTTAAATCAACCCAATCGCCTGGTTAAAACAATCCAAACGCCTGGTTAAAACAACCCAATCGCCTGGTTAAAACAACCCAATCGCCTGGTTAAATCAACCCAATTGCCTGGTTAAATCAACCCAATTGCCTGGTTAAATCAACCCAATCGCCTGGTTAAATCAACCCAATCTCCTGGTTAAAATAACCCTATCGCCTGGTTAAAACAACCCTATCACCGGGTTAAATCAACCCAATCGCCAGGGTTAAATCAACCCAATCGCCTGGTTAAATCAACCCAATCGCCTGGTTAAAACAATCCAAACTCCTGGTTAAAACAACCCAATCGCCTGCTTAAAACAACCCTATCGCCGGGTTAAATCAACCCAATTGCCTGGTTAAATCAACCCAATTGCCTGGTTAAAACTACCCAATTGCTGGGTTTGTCTATTTTCAACCCAACTTGGGTTGTTTTTAACCCATAGTGTAGAATCGGTTCCCTAACCAGCAGAATTTTTACTCAAAATTAACCTCAAAATATTTGAAAACAAATAATGTGAGTTATCTATTGACATTGCTGATCTATTAAACAGCAAATTGAACATAGATGACATTGTTGCATGATAATCAGAAAATGAACACATATCAGGATTGTGCTCTGTTGATGTGAGAATGCCTTTAAAATTCCAACAGATTTTCTGAATTTGAATTGAGGTGGAAAACAAGAAGCAGAATTGCAACACTGCCTGATATACTAGTCTTTCACTACAGAAAGGGACTTAAAAACTATCTTTAAAAGGTACTAAAATACCTCATCAAATATGTGCATGTGCTATGTATTTTTTTATGGTTGCTAGCTCAGCAACACTTAAACATAAACTCTTACTGACTGACTTAAAAGGTAGCTGCCTACATATATAGCATAGAGGGAAGCAGCTCACTAGGGATCAGAACACAATACTAAAGTTTTCAAACCGACCACAGTCTGAGCTGTGAATCCAGACTTGCTTGTATTTGCATATAACTTCTGCCACTATGACTCCCACGTATCAGAAAACTGACAAAAAAGCACAAGCTATTATTGTAATATTTGAGCGTCAAGATTCTGCCTTATGAAAAGCAAAAGTGCCCTTCCTTCTTCCACTGTGGAAAATGAACACCTACTAAGGCCATTCATGGCTAACCTTTTGATTCCCGCTCTTTTAATAGCGAGATCTATCATTAAGTTTCAATTCACACCGCTCCAGACAGTGATGCATTAACAATGGTGCTGTCAAGCACTCCTTTACAATTCATGGTAATTAGAGCTTAATGATTTAGCTGGTGGTTTTAACCACTATTGTATTTCCGACTGTGGCTCGTATTGGCAATGTGTCATGCACTCTAACTAAAGTCCCCGTGATCCCCTTGGCCTTGTGAACAATCAAACAGGTTAAAAAAAAGAAAGAAAAAGTCCTAGGTCTAGGCTAATATGCATTAAGACGCCGTCAACCTAATCTAGGGTGACCAGACGTCCCGAAAAATTCTTGACAGTCCTGAAATCTAAACTGTTGTCCCGAATCTGGCCCTAATTGTCCCGAAAATTATACTAAAGCAAAATCTTAAGTAGTTATTGTCTGATAAACATTAAAAACTGTCTGCGGATGTTGAGTCGTCCTGCAACCAGCCCCCGCCGACTGCTCATTGGCTGCAGCATCTTTTTTCTAAGTTAAAAAAAATACTGGCTAGGCGCGAATTTAGAAATGCATTGATAAGCAAATTTTCATTCATTCCGTTGGCATGGCTGGTGTAGCTTACCGGAACCCCAACACGCTGCTAAAAAGCAAAACGCCTCTGCAGGTACCGGGAGGAGTGGGTGGGAAAGTATCCATGGATTGCCACAGCCTTAAGCGATGAAAGTAAAGACAATACGACCTTTTTGTCCCCTTTTTGTTTTAAGCCTTGATGAAGAGAGCGCAAGTTGCTGCAGCCGCGAGGAGGACAGTGATGCACGCGTAAAGAAGTGATTGATTGTTCGCAGCACTGTGTACAAAAAATACTTCACTACACAATTATTTCGTTATTTTCGTTTAAGCTTATTAGCGTTAGGCTAAACTGAAAGGTCTGATTTACGCACTGTTACTTACAACAGTCATTGTTTTTTTTTCTTCCCACAATGACATTTGAGTTCATGATTTTAATGTTGTTTTTTTGTGGCAGACTACAGACTAATGACAGACTGTTGATCTTTGAATAAAAAATCATGTCATGTCTTCAAGAAATATATTCCTTTACAATAAAATTATATTTACCACCGGTTTTCGGCAATTCATTGTTGTGCAAGATTAACGTTAAGTGGGAGATTTAGTAGTGTTTCATGTTTTGTTATGCTAGTTTAGAAGAGTTTCGGTTATGTTGGTTTTGTAGGGTTTCCATCATGGCGACGAGAGGAGCATGAGCTTAGTTTGAGAACAGATCTATGTTAAATGTATTATATTGCTGTCCTCATTCAGCAAGTGCAATGCTAATGTTATCAAAGCATTGTGTAACCAATTAGCAAGGTGGCATTCATTGATTTATCCAGTTAAAGGTAGTCAAGTTTCCACTACTAAAAATGTGAGATTACATTATATTTTTAAGTTAAATGTATGAATTAGCTTACTGAAATATTTGAAGTTCAGAGCAATTACAATGTATGATTACAAAATAAAAATCAGCAAGTTCTGCTTACTTAAACTTTACATTTCTGAGCTTAAAAAAATTGAGGCAACTGATTGCGGTTTTGCCAACTTATTCGGGTTTACAGTGACTATGTGTAGTATGTGATATAGTATCTGGTGGCCAATGGCCTATATAATGCCACTATATTATAGATAATCCAATTTAATAATGCAAAATGAGATATAAAATATAAAACATTCACATAAAATATTGAATAATAAACTGGTTCTGTTTTTTTATTGTCTTTAAATATTCTGTCAATTAAGTTAATTTAATTTAAGCAATTTTATGCATTTCTCATTTTGCAATATTAACATACACAATCATTCATAATAAATTGGCACTATATTCACTTCATCTTTAAGGCAAATATAGTGCCAATTTCTTATTATTAATACAAAATACTTTAAAACAGAAACAGTTTATTATGGAAGCCCGTTTCTGCCACTAAATAAAAAAATTAAAACAGTAATTGCGACTTTTTATGTCACAATTGCGAGATATAAAGTCAGAATTCTGAGATATAAAGTCAGAATTCTGAGATATAAAGTCGCAATTGCGTGATATAAAGTCAGAATTCTGAGATATAAAGTCAGAATTCTGAGATATAAAGTCAGAATTCTGAGATATAAAGTCGCAACAGCGTGATATAGTCAGAATTCTGAGATATAAAGTCAGAATTCTGAGATATAAAGTCGCAACAGCGTGATATAAAGTCAGAATTCTGAGATATAAAGTCAGAATTCTGAGATATAAAGTCAGAATTCTGAGATATAAAGTCGCAACAGCGTGATATAAAGTCAGAATTCTGAGTTATAAAGTCAGAATTCTGAGATATAAAGTCGCAATTCTGAGATATAAAGTCGCAATTCTGAGATATAAAGTCAGAATTCTGAGATATAAAGTCGCAATTCTGAGATATAAAGTCAGAATTCTGAGATATAAAGTCGCAATTCTGAGATATAAAGTCAGAATTCTGAGATATAAAGTCGCAATTCTGAGATATAAAGTCAGAATTCTGAGATATAAAGTCAGAATTCTGAGATATAAAGTCAGAATTGTGAGATATAAAGTCAGAATTCTGAGTTATAAAGTCAGAATTCTGAGATATAAAGTCAGAATTCTGAGATATAAAGTCAGAATTCTGAGATATAAAGTCAGAATTCTGAGATATAAAGTCGCAATTGCGAGTTATAAAGTCATTGATCTGCCGCGACCCTACACATGATGAGTTGTGAACACATTAATGAGTATTTTAGCTGTAGTTTGAGCTGCTAATGATGGAATGATTGTCTTATTATCTGAACGGCATTAATATCTCTGAGCAAACGCGCTCTTGAGCACAAGCTTTGGCGCAGAAACAACAGAACGGATGTGAGGTGGCAACGTTCATTGAACATATTCTGATGTGTTATTATGGAAATATGATTCCCAGAACTCCACCACCCTCAGAATGTGCTGTAATTCATGATGTCCTTAGAGAACGAGTGTGTCCAGTAATGACACATCCAGTATGATCTGTCGCTACATACAGTCACCTGAGGGTTCTGGGATCATATTTCATTAATAACGCATCAGAATATGCTGTAATGCAAGATTTCGTTTGAGAATGAATTATATTGACCTCCATGTGCTCGGTTTTGATAATATTTAAAATAATAAATTAATTGATGTAGGTGAGTTCTGTACAGTGAGTTCTGCTGCCAAACAGTTGCAACAGAAATATGAGGTTGAGATGGAGCGGTTTTCATTAAACAGTAATAGCCTACTCCTATAAAAAATGATCTTATATATTTTAATAAATGGCACACGTGACAAATTCAACCAGAGTAGGCCTACCTCTTTGTATTTAAGCTCCATGCCTTACTCTATTCATTCTCGAAATCCTACATTACAGCATATTCTGATGTGTTATTAATGAAATATGATCCCAGAACAGCGCCACCCTCAGGTGACTGTATGTACCGACAGAGCACTGGACGTGTTGTGATCGGGCAGCAGTTTTCATTAAACAGTGAATATAACTTATACTCCTGTAAAATGATATTGTAGGTTTCAATAAATGGTGCACGTGACAAATTGAACCAGAGTAGCTCTGTATTTAACCAGAATCAGAAAGAATCAAAGGAGCTTTATTACCATTTTTGCACACACAAGGAATTTGTTTTGGTGACAGAAGTTTCCAGTACACAGAGAAAACCACAGTACACAATAAAGAATAAAGATAAATGAATGAGATACACATATGCAATAAACAAAAATAGACAAATCTGTATGTACAGGTGTGCTATGGAACAGAATACAATAGAATTAACAGGGAATGGAGAAAGAGGTTCTTGTCAAATAAATATTGCACATATTTATCATTGGAGGCATTTAACATGTCTTACTCTATATCTATTGAAAAGCACAAAGAAAGATGACATTAGATAATGTTTACAGCTGAGATTTAATGATATGCAATTATATTACTTTATTAGAATTTGTAACATTAGCTAAAGATCAATTCATTTATTATTTTAAATATTATCAAAACCGAGCACACGGAGGTCAATAAAATTCATTCTCAAACGAAATCTTGCATTACAGCATATTCTGATGCGTTATTAATGAAATATGATCCCAGAACAGCGCTACCCTCAGGTGACTGTATGTAGCGACAGATCATACTGGATGTGTCATTACTGGACACACTCGTTCTCTAAGGACATCGTGCATAACAGCACATTCTGAGGGTGGTGGAGTTCTGGGGATCATATTTCCATAATAACACATCAGAATATGTTCAATGAACGTTGCCCCTCACATCCGTTCTGTTGTTTCTGCGCCAAAGCTTGTGCTCAAGAGCGCGTTTGCTCAGAGATATTAATGCCGTTCAGATAATGTACAATTATTCCATCATTAGCAGCTCAAACTACAGCTAAAATACTCATTAATGTGTTCACAACTCATCATGTGTAGGGTCGCGGCAGATCAATGACTTTATAACTCGCAATTGCGACTTTATATCTCAGAATTCTGACTTTATATCTCAGAATTCTGACTTTATATCTCAGAATTCTGACTTTATATCTCAGAATTCTGACTTTATATCTCAGAATTCTGACTTTATATCTCACAATTCTGACTTTATATCTCACAATTCTGACTTTATATCTCACAATTCTGACTTTATATCTCACAATTCTGACTTTATATCTGAATTCTGGCTTTATATCTCAGAATTCTGACTTTATATCTGAATTCTGACTTTATATCTGAATTCTGACTTTATATCTCACAATTCTGACTTTATATCTCACAATTCTGACTTTATATCTCACAATTCTGACTTTATATCTGAATTCTGGCTTTATATCTCACAATTCTGACTTTATATCTCAGAATTCTGACTTTATATCTCACAATTCTGACTTTATATCTGAATTCTGACTTTATATCTCACAATTCTGACTTTATATCTGAATTCTGACTTTATATCTCACAATTCTGACTTTATATCTGAATTCTGACTTTATATCTCAGAATTCTGACTTTATAACTCGCAATTCTGACTTTATATCTCAGAATTCTGACTTTATATCACACAATTGCGACTTTATATCTCAGAATTCTGACTTTATATCACACAATTGCGACTTTATATCTCAGAATTCTGACTTTATATCTGAATTCTGACTTTATATCTCAGAATTCTGACTTTATATCTGAATTCTGACTTTATATCTCAGAATTCTGACTTTATATCTCAGAATTCTGACTTTATATCTGAATTCTGACTTTATATCTCAGAATTCTGACTTTATATCTCAGAATTCTGACTTTATAACTCGCAATTGCGACTTTATATCTCAGAATTCTGACTTTATATCTCAGAATTCTGACTTTATATCTGAATTCTGACTTTATAACTGAATTCTGACTTTATATCACGCAGTTGCGACTTTATATCTCAGAATTCTGACTTTATAACTCGCAATTGCGACTTTATATCTCAGAATTCTGACTTTATATCTGAATTCTGACTTTATATCTCAGAATTCTGACTTTATATCTGAATTCTGACTTTATATCTCAGAATTCTGACTTTATATCTGAATTCTGACTTTATATCTGAATTCTGACTTTATATCTCAGAATTCTGACTTTATATCTGAATTCTGACTTTATATCTCAGAATTCTGACTTTATATCTGAATTCTGACTTTATATCTCAGAATTCTGACTTTATATCACGCAGTTGCGACTTTATATCTCAGAATTCTGACTTTATATCTCAGAATTCTGACTTTATATCTCAGAATTCTGACTTTATAACTCGCAATTGTGAGAAAATAAGTCAGAATTCTGAGATAAAAAGTCGCAATTACTGTTTTTATTTTTTTACTTAGTGGCGGAAACGGGCTTCCATAGTTTATTATCAAATATCTATATGGCCAATATAATGCCAGATAATGTAAAAATACAGATTTTTCGATGCATATCGATACTGAAATATCTGAAACGGTTCCAATACTAATTTTCCCGCAGTATCGATACATCGATACCTGCTGCGCCTTCTCGCTTTATTCACTCGTCTCATTCGCTCTGGTTGAATAGTGTTGGTGTTACAGAATAAAGCTCACAAGTCATAAACACCGTCGGTTATGTCTTAAGTAAATGTCAACAGAAAGAAAATGCATGTGTAACAGTATACTGGATCCGAGCATTAGGTCTTAAAGTGACAGCAGCCTAATAAACCTTCTGCTGTCTGTTAATCAAACAAAAGGAAAGGAGAAAATCACTCACTGCTCTTGACTGAATAACTTTTGTAACTTTAATTATAAGAATTCATTTTTACAATGAAGACTATAGTGTCATTTTACATTTGATTACTTTATTCAATTTCTTTAGTATTTCTTACTGTTAGACCTGTATAAAAAGCTTTCATTTGTATCTAATCTATTGTATTTAATTGTGCTACTACATGTCATTTGTTTGCATGTGCTCATTGTATTACTGACTGTGTACATTCAATTCAACATTCAAACTGAATGTGAATTCAATTCAAAGTTTGAAATCAAGCTTCCTTGTGCTGTATTGCAACAAAATTACGTAAATTACGTAACAAAATATACATTGCGTAAGCAGACATTTAGGTGAGATAACTGTAATGGTACTGTCATATACTTTTTGAAGCTTGAATATATATAAGCCTGACTAGATTTTCAATGGATGGACAAAAAAAGGGATAATATTAAAAATATCTATATGACAGTTTATCCCCATGGTATACAAAATATCGATATTTTTCAAGGTATCATATCGAAGTTAGAAATTCCACTATCATGACAACACTACAATATAGTATAAATATGTATGATATAATATTAATACTTATAAATATTAATAATGCAAAATGAGGCATGCATCAAATTTCTAAACTATTTTACATGACTTAAAATTCAATAAAATATTTAAAAACAAAGCTTAGTAAATATCAATATATTTACAATGAAGTCAAGACTGCAGGAAACTACCACTTCTAAGTGCAGAAAATCTGAAAACGCTCAAATATCGGCTTATCGAAAGCTGAAATAACAGTTTATTGCTGACAGGATCTTTTCAACCGCATCCCACCTATCGCAAACGCTAGCTTTGACTTCCATTTAAAGGGTTCAAGCCTTAAATAGCAGGTCAGACAAACACCCCCGTAATTCCTGCCTAGACTACATCAACTGTTCCACAGACGGACACTAAAGGCCTAGGAGGAGAGTAGAGCTGTGTGAGTGTTGGTGTGCAGCAGGGACGGCAGAGGCACTATGGGAAGTGGTGGGTTCTTGTAAGGCACAATGACATGAGGGGGTGTGCTGGGGGGGTGGGCGGTAAAGTTGGTGAGAGGAAGTGATGCAATGAAAGAAAGCCAGTGTGCATGTTTCACCAGGAGACACAAAAGCTGATTATGTCAAAAGCAATGCTATAGCTAACAACCTCAAATTCCCCTGAAAGAAATGTGCCTCACCGATTGTACATTCAAACATGAGCAACCGTATATAAACATACACTCTATTATTCATTGTAATGTTAGGCTAAAAGTGTGTGCAAGCAGTACCTGCGTTTGAAGGTGAGAAGAACGCCCAGGAGAATGATGACAAACATGAGGATTCCCGCAATCACGCCTGCCATCTTTACAGTGCTGTCCACCTGTTTTTCAGGCTCTATGTCATTGGAATTCTGGGTAGACGCACCTTTAAAGCAACAAGTACATCACAAAGAAGAGAAAGGGTCTTTAACAAAGACAAGAGCTGTTGAGAAATGTTCTACGGTGACACACACATAACCAGCACATACAAGAATCAAATGAAAACACATAAAAATGAAACCCATTCAAACGCACACTTTCATACGCACGAATGAAACATATTCAAAAGATGCATACATTCAAAATTAAATTAATTAAATGCATTTAAATTTAGACAAAACAAATGCACAGGTGACACTGATCATTACTGTGTGGCGGGTCTATGGCAAAGGGGAGTCGTTTATTGAATGGCATTAATTAACAGGCAACAAAAAGACCTTAAGGAGCTTTTCAAATACTGGATCACTGTGGTGAAATGAAACACTTTAGGGCCTTTGGATTTTGGGTTAGAGAATGCAAAAAAAACCCAAAAGACAATTCAATGCAAGAACTGCAGGCATGAAATATGGACACAAAAAAGATTAGCCAAAGAAAAAGAGGATGAAGGGTAGAGATTCATGCAGATGTGTGCGTGTCTTTGGGTGTTGCATACTCGCATGCACCACATCTTGTTTTGTTGACGATATATTGTTATTTTAATATCTGTATAAAATCTGTACAACCATGCATGACTTTTAGAAAATAAATACTGTTCAGATTAGCGTGGCTCCACACCAAACGGCTCATCTACCTTCATCAGGCATGTAATTCTACTGTGAAATTGCCATTATTTCTATGAAAGAATTTCAGCTGCTTGCTGTTGCCGTAATTCACTGTTGAAAAGATCATAATCATCTAGTTGATTTTTGTGCATTTTATTTTCAAAGCATGAACTAAATGAAACACTCCACCCTATAATAATCTACATCAGTCTTAATAATGCATAGAAGAAAGGTTGTATAGACTTAAAGAAAAACATAAAACATATCAAAAACACAAAATATATAGAAATAAATGGTTGCATAAAATATCTACAGATACACAAACCTTAGAAAAGCATGTAATCCCTGCCTTCAATGATTAAACAATTATGTTGTTATTTTTACCTTCACTTTGCATTTAAGATTTTTTTTTTTTAAACCTGCCAGTGCAACATCTTTAACAATCTGCTGCATATTAACACATTGATCTCTCTATGTGGGTGGGTGGCTTTGCTTTCATGTAAGCTCAATCATTTGATTTATTTATTTCCCTCAAACCGTACAGTTCTTTTAAGCATGAGAAGATTAAACATTCAACCAAAAAGACATTTCTGGAACTGTATGCTGAAGAGCTAAACCTACACGACACAAAAAAAGTCCTTTTATTAATCAGTATTTCTGGCTTGTTTTTCAGTATTAAAAATTTTAATATATAAGCCAATGGTGTTAAACTCATTCAAGAAATATTCACTGAAAAAGTCTCACTATTTTATGCAGTTTTGCTACTCAAGTAAATGTCTCTTGATTTAAGGATGTTCAGCTGTTTTCACAAGAAAACATGACGTGCATATGCTAATAGCGATTTGCAGTAACATTCATTTCCAGTGAGTTTGCTACTAAGGGGAAATTCACACAGAATGCACTGCTGCGGTCAAAAACGCAGGTCAGTGGAGCAAGGTCTAGAGATGTTTTATTATTTAAATTTTTTTTGTAATTTTAAAAATGCTGGAAAAGACGCGAAATACAAGCGCATTTGTTAAATACGCGTATTTACATTGAAAAACGATGGAGAAGTAGCGCAGTGGAATGGAAAAACGCGTTCTGTGTGAACTTGCCCAAAGCAACATAAGCAAACTGCTAATGCCATGTTCTTCAGACTACATTACATTTTTGTCTGTTATGATAGTCACTGTGTCAGATATGCGATTTTGACTCCTAAATCACTGTGAAGGACAAGAAACATGTCTTGAATGAATAGCATGATATTATTGAAAAGGCGTAACTAGCCACTGACTTCCGGAAACAAGACCAAAAACAAACACAAAGAGCCTTGTTGCTCCTATGGGCAGATGTGATGGAACCCGTCATGGAGGACTGAAAAAATGTAACATTCTAGGTCAGGACCCTTTACTTTCTGTCAGGACGTTGTGAAGCTTTGCAGTCACGGAGTCGGTTGTGGTCTACTATGACACTATAATAGTCTTGCTGCGATAGTCGGTGTTACATCACTTGCCCCCCACGTCGTTGAAATCATTTAGTTCAGTTAGAGAACAGACACTACAATTAAAAACTGAACGTGTCTGTTCAATACAGCATGAGCCGAATGAGAGTCGCAGCACAAATGCAGCAGGAGTTAGATTTCATTCATCATGAGAGCAAACAGCTGAAGATTTGGTTTCAAATCGAAATGTAAAAGCGCCTATTTAAGTGAGTTTGTCATTGTACCATTTTGTTGTTGTGTTTTTCCATTAAGAATAATAGGCTAATGAACCAACCATTCAAGCAACCCGTCCCCGAATTGGCGCTAATTCTAAACCGAAAGTAAAATGAGCACGGCCGCACGGGCATTCATTCACGGCCGCACAGTGCGCACACATTTACGACCGCACAATCATTCACGGTGCGTGTCCAGTCTGGCGCGTTTTCAGTTCATGCCAATGGAATCTTAACTTTCATATTAATTCATTGAAAACATGTGCTTTTCTCCGCACCGCTCCGTTATGAATGTCCGAGCGGCTGTGCGCAGTTTACTTCCAGTTTAAAAATAGGCGTTTTGATAAGCCCCCGCCGGTGATACCAGTTTTATGGGTGTTGTCACACGTCGATTAACCGGTGGGCAAAATTCCTCACCATCACATCCCTACACTATAAGAGACAAAACAACCGATTCTTACGTCCCGGCACTCATTGTCATTTACGAATCACCACGACACCCTATGTTAGGGCTGCTTGATTATGGCAAAAATCATAATCACGATAATTTTGCTTAATATTGAAATGATTATTTAACACGATTCTTGGTGGGTGATATGATCAAAGTCTTATTTCATGATAAGAGTCATTTTAAATGTCAGTGAAATTTCACAATTATCGATACTTCAGCAAAAACTAATACTAAGTTAATTAATGTAAGTAAAAGATTTATTAGGCTGCTGACACTTTACGAGCTAACGCACAGATCCAATATAGTGTTCCACACGCGCTCTTTCTCAGTGTTTACATTCACTTAAGCCATCACGACTGTGTTTACGAGGATACTTACGAAAACGGCATTTCAACATAATTTTGTGTTTAGGCTATTTGAGCGTTTATGAAGCCCACAGTATACTTTGCTAATGAGCATTCTGCCCCAAACAGCCTCTCTTTCGTGGCTTAATGCGCTTTTAATAACACTGTTAAATATATAGCACGTCCCGCAGTTTATCAACAGTAGACTGCACTCACTTATTCAGGTGATTTGGAAGTCAAGTTTGGGCTTTTAGGGAGGAACGAAAACGCACCGCTGTGTGCTGGACGGAAAATCAACCACAATTAATAGCACAGCCCTACCCTACCACTAATGAATCGTGCCAAAATTGGGCTGATATTGTGTAGTCTGAACCCGGCAAGCGAGACATATATCTGAGACTAGACTTTGAAAATGATCACAAGTTTAGTTTCTTCTGACCTTTGGAAGAACACCGAGCCAATCTCTTCTAACCTTGCTAGTCTTTGGAGTGTTTTCTAGCCAAACACTTTTTAGCTCCATCTAGAGCTGTCAGAAGGTGAAGGCAGCGCTACGGATGGCCTACGCGGATGGACTATGTCTTCTCCTTTGACTCTATCAATGTGGTAACTGAACTCCATGTCCTCCAGTCTGCTCCGATCTGATTGGGTTCAACAGTTCATGATCCACACACACAAACACATTCACACATCCTAATAGACACTTTTGCCATGATGTGGTTCTTTCAGCCTATTTTCTGATATCATCCTCCCATCCAGCACTATCCTCACCTCAACAATATTAATCTGACCAACCTCTTTACTCATTTTACCAAACCTTTAGGACAAAATCACTTCTCAACTTCTACTGATCAATTTAAATTTGTGTCGAATCTACCCTCAAAATAGAAAATGTCCCTCCACAATAATACCACCTACTTCTGACCAGTAATAGCAAGCAGTAAATCACAGTCTTGAAGGAAAATCAATTGGCCACGTAAAAAAATAGAGGAAAACTACTTTGATGTGTTTCAAGAAAACAGGTTTTCAAGATGAAGTGTGTAGTTTCTGTACCGCTAGCTTATCCAAACAAAAATGCAAAGATAATGCCTCTCAACACAATTCCACAATGTAAAAGATGGCCAATACAATACGGACAACTTACACACTACATCTTTAAATAGTGATTTTTACAACAGCTCACTCCATACATACACCCACAACCTAGTAAACACGATCAAATAGTGATTTTGTGTGCTTGTATTTGTATCATTTTGACATATTATTGGTTCAAATGACTCTCACACCTGTACCCTGAACCACAAGGAGCAATCATGCAGAAGTGCTCTTCTAAGACCTATGCTATTTCCTGGAAATAATACAGAAAAAAAAAACACAAACTACCCTTGATTTGAAACACTCGCCATGCATTTCCCTTCACCCACTCTACAAGCTCTGATTGTATGCCCAATAAAAATATGTGAGTATATGCAAATCCTTTTATTCTGATGGGGTAAAATTAAGTATCAAAGAGGAATTATTATCAAAGCCCATCATATTAAAACTTAATCCCTACCATCTACAGGGGGCGTTTGAGTGGGTGTGTTTTAATTGCCGACATTCTGCAATACTGTGTGGTTCGGTTAGCGTGTGAAAAAGGCACTTTTGTATAACTTTATTTAAAGCAGGTCTGTAGGACGAGGGATTACGCAAGGATTTATTGGGGTGCATATCGCCGCTGATATCTCCACGGCTATTGTTTGCCAGTCGACGGGATTACAGATGGATGCATCTAATAGGATTATAATCTAAAATGGACTCAGATTAATATGTAAACAACCCATGATGCTAATGGCTCAAAAAACACCCCCCTTAACCAAATAAAAGTGGTTAAAGGGTGGATTTTAAATACATTTGACTTAAAATCCCCTTTGTTTCTAATTCATTGTATTTGGGTTTAAGCATTGCTGTTCCTTTTGTTAAATTCCAGATGGGAGCATTGAGAAACAAAGGGTATTTGTGTAAACTGCCAATTGATTTCAAGCTCAAAGTGTACATGCATTATGCATGATGTGCTGTGTTTGTTTCTTTTGCTTGTTTTTGGAACTGTTGGGATAATGCAGCAAACACAACTAGGTTTTGCTTTGTAATGGTTAGTGAATATTACTGGCCCAAAAAAAGTGTTTGGAGGAGTCGCACCTAAAAAATGTATGAATTTCATTGCATAGGAAACAAAATGGCAAACCAAGTGACATCTGCAAATAAATACTATTTATTGATGCAAATTTGAAGTTAAATACCGTTCATTTAAAACCCAACCATCTTCTTTTAGTAAAATGTGTTGCATGAAAAGTGTCTTTATTTTCAATAAATGCCACTTGCCTTGATATTTTGCTATCTGTGCATATTCAACTTTTCAATTATTTGTGCAATTACTTTTCGGGGCCAGTGTGCACTCAAATTCAACTCTCCAAATATAATTATGATCCTTATAACTGCATGTCAAAATATATATTTAAAATGTAAAATGACAGCTTTAATCTGTATAATTCAGACGATTAAGCATTGTAACGGTTCACTTGCTGGGTAATAGTGGACTATCTCCTGTGCAACACAGATATCCAGCAAGACCCTTTAGAAATGTGAGACATTTTAGTGCAAGCAATTTGTAATTTCAGTCAGGGCAATTGAACAAATTGTATGTGACTGTAGAGTGAAATGGAGAAGCAATGAGACGTGGACCGTATTGCACTGGAACTAAAGAGCTGACACCTGTGCATGTGTGCAAGTGTGCAAGGGCTCGACATCTGATCTGAACAACAAAATATATCCTTTGACATATAATAGAAATAACTGAAGAATTACATGAACATTCAATAAGCAAATATAACAAGTATAAACACACTCAAAACTTCCACACACACATTGTATATGTGCACAGGAATATATATCTGGCATAGTAAAGACACACAAACATCCAAGCGCACTAATGTACACAAAACATGCTGGCAAACACACTCACGCGCACGCACATACACACACACACCGGTTAGGCTGGCAGGGTCAGAGTGTATGACTGGGGTCATGTTGGGTGAAGCGGTCACATGTAAGGGGTGGAGTGTTGAGGTAAGGCAACATATATCACTTTACGCTCACATTTTGCTCAGAAACTTATTAAGCTCCACCCTTAAAATATCTTTATGAATATCCTAACATTTAAATAATGGTCTGAATTAATAAAAAAAATATTAGTTTTATATATATACACATATAAAGCCAGCCATAAAAAAGTATGTTTATTTCCCCCCAGTGAACAACGGATCATTCAAAGCAAGATTATGTCATTTCTAAGAAGGCAATGCTCTTTAAAAAGGAATAATTGAAATTCAGTTGAATTCAGTTTTTCAGAGCATAACAAGGTCATGAGCAAAACTATAGTAGAGAGGGGATATCTGTTGTTTTTAAACATGAAATATTAATATTTAATATGATCATTTAAAACATGTGGGCGGCACTGTACATTCTCAGGGTCCCAAATTACAATAGTGTCAATGAAGTCAATGAGAACCAGCTAGACTTTTTAGTGGACCAGACATGCAAAAAATGCATTAAGATGTCGATGGAAAGAAGCAAAATAAAGGAACACGGTCTGAAAAAAGAGAGAGAAGGAAACAACAGCGGAAGAAATGTGGATGGAAAGAACAAAGAAGAAAGAAAAGTTTGACTATGGTATAATATTCACCTTCACTGGGAATGACAAGTATGTAGGGCGTGGTATTTTGTCCCCTACCTATTACCACTAAGACAAGGTTTTACGTTCCAGGCCGGCATGCATGAGAGAAAAGAAGGAAAGAAAAAATAGTCTAAAGAATTATGCTTTCAACTTGATCATCTGAGCTTCCTTCATTTGGCTGGAAAGGAAACTGAAATGTATAGGATACAACAGGTAGGCTTATTCGCAAGGGAAAATTATTATTACTCCAGAATCATCTAATGGAACTGACAGGGTAGGATAAGAGGATAAGAGTTAGAGAAAATCTTATAAAGAGATTTTTTTTTTCATACGACTGCAATTTTTTTTTTTTCCAAGTTGAGGCCTTATGTGGCTTTGGAAAATTGTTCTATTCTGAGTCTCCAATCGTGTGAAAACTGAAAAGAATGGAAAACTGTAATCAAATACGCTTTGAAATAAATACATTTAGGGGGAATGCACTAAGACTGAATTGCGTCTACTGTTGTTTATTTGCATTTGCATTGTTTTAGCACTCGATTCAATAAAGGAATTATGCAAATGAGGTGACTTTGCTAATGTGACTACAAAATGTCACAATCCCCCATCTTGCATGCCAGTTCAGAGTGCTAAGATGTGGAGGATGCATTTCTACATTTTGACATACTTCAAGGCACAATATGTAATTTTCGCCACTAGATGTCGCCATGTAGTTTGATGACGCCTTGATTTTGCGGGATCATGGGAGTTGTCTTCACCTCCACAGCCGGTGGAAAAGAATCTGACGGGACTCGGGCAGAAATCATATTCATGGATGAGCTCATGTATTACAGATTTATTACGGTTACTGTAGTATGAAGCAGGGTGGAGCTGAACGAGGCGCTGGAGCGACTGCTAATGAGAGATGAGCGCGACACGCGGCTCGAGAGCAGTGGAGCTTTTATTCTGTCAGACGAGTGCTTCCGCTTCTTCCGCTCGTGTGTGTGTGTGGGGGAACGCAGCGCTGTTTTATCATATTACACACATTTGAGTGTGTTAAAGTGATGTTATAATGCTACTCGGTGCGTTCACTCTGCGCTACTATGAGACACTTGTTCACACTGCAGTGAGAGAGATCATATTAGGCGGTAAAACATGGTACTCGCGGTAAATCAACAACACCAGATTTAAACAATAAGACTAACTGTGTTGAGCTGCAGAACAATCATTAATGTTCTGTGGATGAATGATCCAAACAGTTGCTCACCTGTCTAATAAAACACATCAGATATTAAAGCGTCTTTGGGGTTTCCAATTGAATCATCGAGGGTAACGCGGGTATGATATCATTGATAGGCGACACATGGTCCGCATCCTGGTTAAAATAGCTTATTTCTATGGATTTAACATTTAGGATAATGTAAGTACACAAGTCAACAAAATATATAACGCTGTTCTAGTGTTTTTGGGATATTTTAATCCAAAAATCTTACATATTGTGCCTTTAACTGGTACGATAAATGATTGCTCCACCACTGCGACCTGAATTGGTTCTTTAAAATACAAAAAGTGCACTCTGTAATCACTAGAAATTGAAGACAAACATATCTTGATATTTCGCTTACCGCCTACTTTACGTGGGAGGTAATATTTCCTCATTAATCGCACCAGGCACAAAGCACTGGGTTTCATGAATAAGGCGCAATCTTATATCAGTCTAATGCTCAAAGAAAAGAAATGTGTTTGCATTGAAACGAATAGCAATTACTTTATTTAAATACAGTGCGGTGATATGTTATTCTCATTAAACTAGATTTTAGGTGCTGAGTGAATAAGAAAGTCACGCAACCGTTTTAGTGAATTCACCCCGTAATCTAAACCTCCAACAATAAAAAAAACAAGGAAAGGTCGAGAAACATCAAATGTCTACATTCAAGGCATCACAAAGATTTCTTTCTAAGACAGAAACACAAAAGTAATTGTTTTTGTACAATCATAAGAACCCAACTCAGGACGGATCTATCTGGGATATGAAAGGAAAACAGGCCATGAGGAAAAAAAGCCTGACATGGAGCAAAATAAAATGATTTCAGCAAAACAAACAAACAAACAGGTGTGTGTAGAAGCAAGCTTATTGAATAAGATGAAGAAAAAGCCAAAAGGTATGAAAGAAAACTGGAAAAGAAAGAATGGGGAAGAAAATAATGCGATGAGTCTGTAGCGCTGCACGGCTATAGTGTCTCTTTATCCGTGTTGTCCATTAAATAATAGGAAGTCTCTTGTGATTGCTCTGTTCCTGGAAGTGATTATGTAAAAGGGTCTTTTTACAGAGAGAGGGGGAAATGAAATGGAGCAAAAGAAACTGAACAAAATTGTTGGCCAGAGGCAGATAATCATGCAGGTAAAATAAAATGGGATTCCAGATTTTTCAATGAAACCGGGAGCGCTAATCCTGATGCAACTGGGGCTTTGTCTGTACAATGAAAAGACTTCGTCCTTTTTGTTTTCATCATCACATTCAGTAATGGGTTCCACTATAAAATCAAAGCTCTATTAAGAATACAGAGGAAATAACATTTCTAATATCTGTTTAATTCCAACCAAAACATGACCTGAGTTTCAATGAGTGTGTTGGGCTACAGGAACTTAAATTAGACACAACTATCCAAATATCAACCCAGCCAAAGATTTTTTTTCATTTGAATATACAAAGAAACACGCAAAATAAGTGAATAAATCAATAATAATAATAATAAAATGTGTCATTCATTCAAACTAACAATAAGTGAAACAATTCTCATACCTTTGGTAGCCAGTCGCACGCAGTTGATTTTGGTTTCCTGGAAGAGGAGAGGAAAGTTTGTGCTTTAATTAAACGTCAAAATGATACTGTATTGAGGAACATTGTTTTTGTCAAGCTACAGTGATCATAGTAATTGCAACACAATGACGTGCGGGTTATTTTCATCATGAGGTGCATGACATTAAGAAACAGTTAATTATATAACAACATTTCTAATGATAGTGAAGGATTCGCAAATGCAGCACCGAGGCCGAAAACAGAGAGAAGCCAACGTTATTGTTCAATTTTCCCATGCATGTAAAGTCACTATAGCTAAGTTAAGACATTTAAGGCGACAAAACCTGTACAATCATACCACATACTACCCGTTTTGATCATATTTAAACAATAATATGAATAAAACTGTTTTCGGACATTCCATTCTATTCTATTCCATTCTAAAGCATTCATGGCTGCCTTGAATGCCAGTTATGATGATAGAAATCTCACTTGCATCCTTCGAATGCCATGTGTGGCGTGACAGGTGTTAATTAGTCGGCAGATTTCGGTGTGAAGTCTGCATGGAAGTTTAGAGCTCTGAGACAGGAAGCCAGATGCTACCATGTGTTTCTGTGAGCGTTTTACAACAGCCACTTGTTTTGAATAGATCTGCTGTCCTTGTGCACCTCATCTCATTAGGCATGTGTAGTAAAGTTAGTTCGTGTGGGAAGAAGGAGGCGGGAACCGGCGAACGTTCAACACACTTTAATCAAATAAATGAACACAAAAGGAAAGTCCCTCACGGACGACTGCCGCGCACACACATAACAAAACACAAATTATAATCCAGGCCTGGTCCTCTCTCGTCCTTCACTGTCGTCGCACTGTCCTCCTTTATACTCCCGTCACTCCTCCGTGAGACACGAGGCCGACGGCATGCAGCTGGCGCTCATCATCACTAATGACCGCGGCCTCGTCCCGCTCTCACGGCCCCTCAGCCTCGCTGCTCGCCACAGCATGTGAAAAAAAAATGCCTTCACATCACAGGGCCTTGAAAGGTTTTGCTAATGGCAATATTTCATTAAGTTATATCGTATAGCAGCCTGCATTGAACATCTGAAAACAGCGTCGCCACAGGAGGCTCTACAGCATAAATTGTATTCTTGTATGCTCATCTTTCTCTTTTAGGTAAACTAGTCATGGCAGAGCAACAGTTTGATGAGAATATTGCTATACATCTGGTTTAAAAACACAGATAATTGAAGATTTCTAATCCAACAACGCAATGCAAGAATGAGCATTAAAAGGATAGTTCACCCAAAAATGAAAATTAGCCCATGATTTACTCACCCTCGAGTCATCCGAGGTGTATATGGCATTCTTATTTCAGACGAATAAAGTCTGAGTTATATTAAAAATGTTCAGGCTAATCCAAGCGTTATAATGGCAGTGATAGTTGCTCTGTTTTTGAAGTCCATAAAAAATGCATCTGTCCGCGGCTCCGGGGTGTTAATAAAGGCCTTCTGAAGCGAAGCGATGCGTTTGTGTAAGAAAAATATCCATATTAAAACATTTTTTTCATTTTTTTCTATGGCTCTGCATCAGCCGTCCCCGCTCCATCACTTTCGGCGAATAAGGTCAAAATACATGCAAAATACCGGCGTGATCATAGATATATATATATAGATTCCTCATTAGTGCCTGCGCAGATCGGTCGAATGAGGCATCTACGTAAATACATCTTTGAACGCGCTAGTATTTTGACCTTATTCCCCGGAAGTTATGGAGCTGGGAATACTTGATGACATTCGTCTGATAAGAGGTAAAAAAATATATATATATTGTTTCGTGTTAGGACATCAATGTGTCACCACGAGCCGCATGGCTTAATAAGGATTCGTATGTCTATGTGTTTTTACTCTCATTGCTCTCATACTCTAAAATATCCCCATTGACATGCATTATACGACTATCACACTGCAACGGTTGGAGTTAAAAATCTTAATTTGTGCTCTACTGAAGAAACAAAGACACCTACATCTTGAATACCCTGGGGGTAAGCAGATAAAAATAAAGATTTAGTTTCTGAGTGAACTATCCCTTTAAGGCTACATCTACACTAATCCAGATAGATTTGAAAACGGAGTTTTCGTTTCAAAATGCTCTTCGTCCACACTAGCGTTTTCCAAAAGTTTCTCATCCACACTGGAACGTCAGTACACGCCAAATTCAACTTGCTGCGCATGCGTAAAACCTCATTAAAGCTCACTGATCAGCATCATAAAGTTATCACACAATTCTTCTGGCAGGATCATTTTATTTAGCAAAATATCTCACCATTCACTGATGCGTCCAGGTCGCACTCGGTCAACCATTATTATGTTTGGTCTAAAACGCACCCGTGTTTTGCCACAGGACAGCAAATGCAAGTACATTTTCTGTCATCCTTGCAGGACTTTGATATGAAGTGTGCAAAGTAACATATTTTAGCAACTGTGTGAAAGTGAATAGCACATAACTCTGGCACAATAGCGGTATAAACATACATATCTATTGGTACAATATGCGTCACATGACTAAACACGCGTCATCATTTTCAAATACCTCCGGCTTCACAGTCCACACTACGACGCGAAGGCAGCTTTTTCAAATGTATCCGCTTTGGAGAGCATTTTCAAAAAGCTACGTTTTCGTTGACTTAAAACGTTGTATCAGTGTGGACCGAAGGACAAAACGGAGAGAAAAAGATGCATTTTCAAACAAAACGTATTAGTGTGGACATGGCCTAAGTTGCATTTGCAATGCATTATCAGATCATGCACACCTGTGTTTGTGCACATGCCCAGATTATGCTTCTCTCCTGGTAAGTGCACTTCAAGTTACATTTGATCAAATCATCTGCTAAATGACAGAATATTAATAAATAAACCTCACAAACTCACTTTTTTGTGCTTTATTTTTGCACCACCACTTTGCTGTATTCTGTATAAATCATTGAAATTAATCTGCCAACTGATTCTTCACAAGTTCAGTATGTTGCTACCCAGTATCCAGGGATGTGAAAGACTAAAAAGTGGCTTGTTACCATGGTAAATACTTGTTTTTTGCTGTGTTTATTTTTTATATAAAGTAACATTCTATAGATAGTATGTGGTTGCTAAAAAGATGCAAATATGGTTAGGGTATTGTGGTTGCTAGATGGTTACTTACTGGCTCAAGTCAAAAGAATCAATCCTAGAGTCTATGATATCCTGACCCCTAGCTAGATATGGCCCCAGTCCCCCGTTTCAAATAAGGGTACGTTTACATGACAGCGATTTACTCAAAATAGAAAAGTTTTTTCTTTCTACAGATGACAATGTTATCAGAACGCCAGACAGCATGCCAGACAAATAGTTGGCACTTAGTAAAGAAACGCACATGCCAATAGACTAAACACGTAATACACATGTGTGACGTCACAGTTTTCACAGATATTTTCACAGACGAAAACTTGCACTTTAAAACATGTTTTAAAAAGTTCAGGCCACCAAAACGCCACTGTCGTGCATGAACGGCCAAAAACGCATAACATTTTAGTTGAAAACCGTGTTGTGTAAACGGCCCCAAAGTCTATGGGATTTATCATCCACCAGTCTGATTGCTTAGAAAAGTAAAAGCACACATCTCCTCAACAGGACTCATGATGATTTCAGGTATCATTTGCATGTTTGAGGGTTTGGGGGCTTGATTAAATGACTAACCCTAACCTAATAGTAATGAAGCTCGCCTTAGAAAACACCACTAATAAATCAATCAGAAAAGCATATTGAAGAGGCAATACTGGCAGCCTCTTTCCCATCTTCACTGTGCCATTATCAGTGCCACTCTTCAGAAATATTAAAAGTCCCCTTGGCAACACTTCATTGCACATATCAATTTGGCTCACGGGAATCAAAACCGATATGAGTTGCTCAAATACATTCAATGCTGATGAATGCAAACACAACAGCGACCTCAACTCACACTGTTGACACTGAAAAATAAACCGTCAATGCAGTGGAAGAGGGCAACCACTAACATGTGACCTTGCTGTCAGAGCGGCGGTTTGTCCCATCTGATTGTGGCATTGAAGCAGGGGGTGGATTGACACAGCGAGGCAGAGAAGGGTCCATATGTGAGCAGACCATCTGTCACAGATTGCTATCGTACATGCAGGGTCAAACACACAGGCCGATGTAGAATGGGTAAAAATAATACTATTCGAGTTTTAAGAGGATTTACCATGCAGATGTATGGAGGGAGGTGTGTATAAATGCATATATATATATATATACACACAGATCAGACATAACATTATGACCACTGACAGGTGAAGTGAATAACACTGATTATCTCTTCATCACGCCACCTGTTAGTGGGTGGGATATATTAGGCAGCAAGTGAACATTTTGTCCTCACAGTTGATGTGTTAGAAGCAGGAAAAATGGGCAAGCGTAAGGATTTGAGTGAGTTTGACAAGGGACAAATTGTGATGGCTAGACGACTGGGTCAGAGCATCTCCAAAACTGCAGCTCTTGTGAGGTGTTCCCGGTCTGCAGTGGTCTGTGTCTATCAAAAGTGGTCCAAGGAAGGATCAGTGGTGAACCGGCGACAGGGTCATGGGCGGCCAAGGCTCATTGATGCACGTGGGGAGAGAAGGCTGGCCCGTGTGGTCCGATCAAACATACGAGCTACTGGAGCTCAAACTGCTCATGAAGTTAATGCTGGTTCTGATAGAAAGGTGTCAGAATACACAGAGCATCTCAGTTTGTTGTGTATGGGACTGCATAGCCGCAGACCAGTCAGAGTGCCCATGCTGACCCCTGTCCACCGCCGAAAGCGCCAACAGTGGCACGTGAGCATCAGAACTGGACCACGGAGCAATGGAAGTAGGTGGCCTGGTCTGATGAATCACGTTTTCTTTTACATCACTTGGATGGCCGGGTGCTTGGGATGTGCAGAACAAACAAGTCCTATCCATGGAGGCCCCACCTTGCAACTTCCAGGACTTAAAGGATATGCTGCTAACATCTTGTGCCAGATACCACAGCACACTAGTTCAGGGGTCTAGTGGAGTCCATGCCTCGATGGGTCAGGGCTATTTTGGCAGCAAAAGGTGGACCTGTACAAGTTATTTTATGGTACTTCCAAAAATACCATGATTGTACCATGGTGCGTTTTGGTACTTTTATATAGGTGAAATCATCAATCATGAAATTAATTTCAGTACTAGTACATATCAAAATTCTGATACCATCACTGAACCATGGTCCCGCTCCAGTACTTTTTGTAAGAGAAAATGGTGAGAGAAAGGAGGTGAAGGCCACATGGTAACGGTGCTTCGTTTCTGAGTGCAGCCCGAGCGCTGGGACTTGGGGAATGGAATAATAGGAGGGGGTCTTGGCTGATGGGAAACATCCCTACAGGAAGTGACAGCTGAGCTATACTGTCTGCCCCTCCAGTCAAATAATTTACTGACAGACTGTCGAAGGCTTTTTACGATGACTGTGTAATGACGGAGAGAGAAAGAGGTATGAAAAATAATAAATCTTTGCAGCTCAGGGGAAACTGCAGGGTGAGAAAAGAGACCATGTAAACATTTAACTCAATTATTACTGATAGACTACAATATTGCTGTTAGCAGATCGCATGTCAGAACTGGATTTTTACAATTTCTAAAGGAAAGGTCTGTGCAATGACGCTAAAGTGCTGTGGCCGTTGTCAGGGTGTTGCTAAGGTATGCTGAGTTGCTCTTAAAACATTGCTATGGTGGTTAGGATGTGTTGCAACAAAATGAAAGCAAAACAAAAATGGGCATGACAGTTTGGAAAAAAAGTGAAAGTAAAAAGAGAAAAGAGTAAAAAAAGCGAATAACTCTCCACAGACTAATCCAACCGACTGCAGTTTACTAAGCTTGAATGACACGTTTGCATTGATGTGTTTAAAAAGAACATGGGACTCTTATGACAAATGCTTAATGGTTAGCCACAGAAGTTGAAAAATATGGATTTCATGTCACTGTCCAGCCTTTTGCCATGCCTACTAGAGCTAATCCATATGACAGCAGATTTACAGTCAATAAGTTTCTCTAGTTGGTCACTCTCTCAATTCAGAAGCATGTTATGGATTAGTTAGCCATTATAGCAGTTTTCCTGACACACTGGCTGCAATTCTCTCCTTATGACAACAACTACTGCTGGAACCCAGGAGCACATATCTATCTATTAACTAGGTAAAACACATTGTTTTCTGCTAAATTTAGGCCAATGAATTGCATATAGACATGATCATTTTCCCAAAAACCACAAAGCAACCACTACTCACTACTCATCACTACCAATGCCATAGCAACAACACTGTGGCAATCAAACCATTATCAATCTTGGCACAAGAATGTCAGTGAGACTTTGGGGCCTATAATACACCTGGTGCGAGTGTTTTTGCTAGTTTCAGCCCAACGCAGTTCTCATCTTCACATTGTTTAAATAGCAAATACACTCGCGCTCATCTGTTCACCCATGGGCGTGCTGGTCTGAAAACCAGGTGTGTTCAGGCGCATTGTTGGCGTGTTCCTATTTTGAGGAACTGAAAACGAATGTGCCATTGACCAACAAAAACCTGCTCTAAAGTCAATAGCGCAGTATTTTTTTGTGTTATTTAAAGGGAGCGTTAGTAATATGTGCCTATAGGCGGGTGCACAACGCGTGTACACTTTTCTTATTACACACACAGGGAGCGCAGCAGCAGCACACAGCAGCAGCACACAAACATTTTTAAATATTACAAATAAAAGGATTCCTCTCTGGAGAATCGTTAATTTTGTCAGCCATGTAAATAGCAAATCTGCCATGGTGCAAGAGCAACTGGCTTTTAAAGGGAATGGGAGATGAGACTCTGATTGGTTTATTGCATGTTATGCCCAAAACACACCCATGACTCATTAGGAGACTTGGTACAACCCTTTTGGACCATGTGCCTGACACGCGGACTGTTTTTCCACCGTTAAAGGAACACGCCGACTTTTTGGCACTTTATCTTATTCACCGTACCCCCCAGAGTTAGTTAAGTCCATACATACCATTCTCATCTCTGTGCGTGCCATAACTCTGTCTGACGCACCCACCGCTAGCCTAGCTTAGCACAAAGACTGAAGGCAAACAGCTCCAGCTGGCCTACTGCTCAATAAGTGACAAAATAATGCCAACATTTTCCTATTTACATGTTGTGATGTGTATAGTTACATCGTGTACTAAGACCGACGGAAAATGAAAAGTTGCTATTTTCTAGACCGATATGGCCAGGAACTGTTCTCTCATTCCTGCGTAACAATCCATGAACTTTGCTGCCGTACCACGGGTGCAGGGTCTCAATGATATTACACAGAGCCTGAAAATAGTCCCCAGCGCTCCCTGTGCAAGCAGGTTGTCACGTTGGTTATGTTGACAGAAGTAAGCCTATTTTCAGGCGCTGTGTAATATCATTGCGCCGCTACACCCATGGTACAGCAACAAAATTCATGGATTATTACGCAGGAATGCACGCTGTAACTATACACATCACAACATGTAAACAGGAAAATGTTGGTGTTATTTTGTCACTTATTGAGCAGTAGGCTAGCTGGAGCTGTTTGCCTTCAGTCTTTGTGCTAAGATAGGCTAGTGGTGGGTGCGTCAGACAGAGTTATGGCACGCACAGAGATGAGAATGGCATGTATGGACTTATCTAACTCTGGGGGGTACGGTGAATAAGTCCCAAAAAGTCGGCGTATTCATTAAACTAGCAAAAGATTCGGACACGCCCTAAGTGCACCTGCACCATGCTCCTCAGACCATTGTTAAAATAGGCCCTTCAAGCTCTTTTGACTTGGGCCAGTAAGCAACAACCTAATAACCACCCAGAACACCCTGGCAACCACATAACACCCTGGTAACCATCCACAAGACCTTGGGGCGGCGAGTTCTGCACAGGCAAGCACCACTTGTTTTGTGTTTAAATAAAAGTGACTATCTAGATGTTTTCTATTTTTTAAATCTATTTATTTGTGATAATCAACTGCTGCATGTTGCACAAACAGGCTGATCAAAATCATCACTTCCTTACAAGACAAACAAAAGAGGGATAACAAAATCACAAATAAAAGTGTATCACAATTTCACCCAGTTTCCGCAGCATTTTGAACAGATTGTGAAATGGATGCTTATAATTACGAATTATGAACTCGGGTATGAATGATTACAACAACCTCCTGAGGCAATCATCTACACATTAGGGGCTCGGGAGGAAAAACGCTCCAGTGAGAATGAATAAAAAAAAAAAAAACATGCAGTACAAAATGACAAAAGAAAAGTGGCATCAGCCAGTCGTCTGGAGGTATCTGAGACAGCGGTGCTACTATTTCAGGAGCTGTTGCTTTCGAGAGTAACACCTCCAGTCTGGCGAAATGTATTAGCAAGAGGATTAGGCAAAAGAAACTAAAAACAAAACAAAAAACAATGATACAAGTTATTTTTTTGATTTACATTCATACAGAGCACTCTGTTTTTCATAAAGAACAAAGGAAAGCATGACAGCTGAGTGCAGCGTTAGGTGTAAATGAAGAAAGAAACGGCAAGAGATTCTCAAAAAATGTGTGAAACAAGTGCAAGACGCTTCGAAAACACTACCAATTGCCGCAAAAAAAACATGTTTTGTCTCCATCCAAGAGTATCAATGCTATCAGACGCTGATGAACTGCACAGAACAACAGGAAGAGGGTGATAGTCTAATTAACCCTTGATTAAGGCTATTCCTATTTCAGTTATGCAATTAAGAAGCATTTAATCATATTCATGATTAAGACTGCTAAGTAATTCATTGCACTTGTAACCGGTCCCACTCGACCCACTTCGATCGGGATTCGAACCGGCGTCTCCCCGGCATGAGAGGCAGATGTTCTAACAAGGACGCTAAAGGCCGCAGGCTCTAACGTTAGTCACTCATGCGCCTCTTGAGTCAGGGGTGTGAGGTTTACTTGCACAGCTCTTACTAGCTGGCCTCTGTTACAACCACCACCTTAAACATCACTCACTTCTGGGTCGCAGCACCAATGTAACCTCGACCCGTTTCGATCGGGATTCGGCATGGGAGGCAGATGTGCTAACAAAGATGCTCCATTATACATTGACCAAATGAAAACTCTACATTCTACTCTTTTCTTGATATGATTGTTTGTCCCGCCCCTCCTCCACCCTGATTGGACGGCCAGGTGAAAAGTGACAGTGATGAGCGCTTCGTTTTGCTCAAAGTTGAACATTCTTCAACTCTCTGTGACCAGTAAAAAACACTGAGCGCTCAGCGCTTGAGCGTGAAATACTCGCTCAGCGCCTTGTTACGCTCATGGCATTCTAAAAATATGGCGCTCCCATTGAAAACAATTAAATACGCCAGCCAGCCGCACATATTGGAAAGTATAGGTATTTTAAAATAAATCAATAAAAAAATCAAATAAATTAAAACTCAAATAAAAAATAAACCAACCACTAACAAATCATCATCAACATCATCATCATTTTATTATCATTATTGTTATTATTATAACTGAAATTCTAAAGAGCATCTTGCACAATTGAAAAAAAGGAAAACTTGACATTTTCTTACAATTTGATTTAGAAATAGTGCTGTTAAATAAATATTCCTTCTTCATTTACTATACGTGACATGCCAACTGACCATTTAACACTTGACCAGGGGGGAAAACATTTTTAAACACTTGTTTGCTTGGTTATTTTTTTAATCAAGTAGTCCAATAATAGCTGCCACACTCCACCAAACAGTGATTTCACCTCTGACAGGTCGTGGCTTTTAAATTCAAGCTGTTTTCCTCTAGAGTGTTTGTTCCTATTAGAGCTACACGTCGGTGGAAACAAAGTGCCACAAACTTGTCCTTTCACCCGCCACACACCGAAGACGGGACGTGCTTTGCAGGTTCCATTTTGTTAAAAGCTGCATGTGTCTGTCTCAATCTCTGTCTAGTGTGAGTTCAGCCACTTAAACGAGTGAGTGCCTCTTCACAACTCCGTATCCCTCTTTCAGAACAAAAGACGCCTGCAGCGGCAATTACTTGCTCTTTTAGCCCGAGCGTCTGCGGTCCTGTTCACAAACACACCGGAGGGACAAAAGCAAGTGGAGGAATCCTAATTTAGCTTAGAACAGTTTGAGACCACTATTCCCCTGACTGTCCCTCCCTCTCTCGCCAGCTCTGGCAAGACTGATGTGATAAAGTTGATCAAAAGCGACCTGGTGCTATTAGCAGAGCCAGGAGATACTCAGTGGGCAGCGGCGCTCTGAGATGGCATCGTCTATGGACCGCTGCTACACTGAGAGATGGAGAAACAGCAGCATTTTTTGTCTGTAAAGGTCGACCTGAAGATGGGGAGGAAGCAACCTATGATTGGCTTAAGCAGAGATAAGAAGAAGTATTTTAACACCCCCAAAATTACACACTTCATCTTTAAGCAAATGAAAAGGCCTTTAAAAGTCATGCTGGCATTTCGCCTCTATTGAAAGTAATAATGATGACTAGCAAATTTAATGTGGACTACAGTTCCTTGCTCATGCTGACATTATGGAGCAAAGATCGTTTATTAGAGAGCCCTGCATCGTATATTACTCATTAGAAATGATGTTCTGGTTTTGTGAAGTAACTTTTACAGTGGTCCCAATAAGTACTTGGACACTTAAAGGGATAGTTCACCCAAAACTGTAAATTCTGCCATCATTTACTCACCCTCATGTCGTTCCAAACCCGTAAGACTTTCGTTCATCTTCGGAAACACGAATGAAGATATTTTTTTGTGAAATCTGAGAGATTTCTGTCGCTCCATTGACAGTCTACGCATCTACACATGGACTAAACCGCTCAATTCATATGGATTCGTTTTTACGATCTTTTTATGAACTTTTTGAAGCATCAAAGTAGTAGTTGCGTTGCTGTCAATGGAGAGACAGAAATCTCTCAGATTTCATCAAATGAAACAAAAGTTTTATGGGTTTGGAACGACATGAGGGTGAGTAAATGACGGCAGAATTAAAACATTTTGGTGTATTATCCCTTTAAGTGACACTTAAACATCTCTGAATGTTTAGATATATTAGGATATACTGAAAAGATTTTGTTAGAGAAACTTCACTCAGAAATAGCTAGTACATTTCAAAATTAATGACAAAGAAACGGAAAGTAACATTGCATTAAACATAGACATTTTATAATAGAAAGACTGAAATAGTATTTCAGAGACAGATTTTTTTTGTTTAATACAAGGCTTGAAACGTGCACTTGGTGTGATGTTTTGTTATCCAATGTAATCCCATTCAGACATTATTAAGTGTCACTTTATTGTCCCAATACATTTTGGAGACACTAAAGCAGTGATCTTGTGTTGTATTTGTTATGCTTAAATATCATTTATGCACCAAATCAATAAAATAATCTACTAATGACAACTGCTACATAAAGCCGGCTTGAATAGCTATCAAAATGACAGGTAATCTCACCACTGAATTGCATTGTGAATTTATTTGTTACTTTACGCCGTGGAATAGAAGAAAGAAAAAAAAAATCAAATGGCACACATTCTCAAACGCACTTGGAACAAGGTAAGTTGAAAACAAATCTGAACTACCAACCTAAATCCATATTTTATGCATGAATCTCCAATCAAATTATCTGGGTCACGGTCTGAGGTTGTTTTTGAGTGCTTTTCTCCAGCCGCCTGAGACTGAGAGATTGAATTGAATCAAATCCAATCAAATCGGGAACCACATACTTCAGAACGCAGAGCAATGCAGGAGGTCCAAGCGGAGCCTTACAGGGCGCATTAAGCCTGCTAAAAGCTAATGTGTGAAACATATATATTATTAAAATATCTCCTTTTCTATGATAGTTTCTATGATAGCCTTGTAATTTTGAATGATATAAAGCATATTTCATGTTCTACAGCTTTAGTAACTTTGTTTTGGTATGTCTTTTTCTGCCAGCATGTGAAAAAACGAGCCGCTCAGATTTCTCTCGTCTTCTGATGTTGGAAGGGGATCTATTATAATATTACCGCCTTTTAATCCAAGTATAGGTCTCTGCAGGATAGTAATAGTAGTTACAAGATCAGTGGGAAAGGCAATAAACAGTGGGGCGTTTTCCACTGCGTTACCTGATTTGCCCATGTCATAGTGTGGGTAAGGTTTAGGGGTGGGGTCAGGTGAAGGGGATCATTTTCATTGCATGATTTATAAACACCCATCAGTTTGAAAACACCCACAGATTTAGAAATGGTCAATTTCCGCAGATACCCAATACTCCCTTAGGCCCCGATCACACAGAACGCGTTTTTCAGGTTCGAAAACGCGAGGCGAACTGCACTGCCTTTTATTGGTCGACGGTTTTCAATTTAGAAAATAGCACGTTTTTTAATGTTGCTAAGAAACCCCCGAATCAGCTGTCCTGTCAGTCTCATCAAGGCAACGGTCACCATAACAGAAGACCCGCCTCTCCATTCATTCGATTGGACAATAGAAAAAAAACACGATGACGTCGGGCGCTTTTCCGTCAGTTGTACACTGTCCGCCATTTTCCCAACGCTCGATCATCTATAGACAGCTTGTAAGCAATGCAGGTGCACTGCCTGAACGAGGGACAATTAAAGTTAAAGCTCAAGGACGGATCAGTACCAACTATCCATGATCCAGCTTACAGTCTCCCAAGCAATACTGCTCACAGCAGTAATGAAAGGGAGAGCGAGCACTTTATAATGCTTTATCTGTGTTTTATGGATAAAAAGTTTACCAGTTTATTAGTTTACCCAACCCCACCCACCAATTGAAGCTCCTCCCTCTTTTTGAAAGAACAGGTGGGGAGCACCAGCTCATTTGCATTTAAAGGAACATACACAAAAACGGTGTGTTTTTGTTCACCCCCCAAAAGTGGCAATTTTAACAGGCTATAAAACATGATCTGTGGGGTATTTTGAGCTAAAACTTCACACACACACTCTGGGACATCAGAGACTTATTTTGCATCTTGTAAAAAGGGGCATAATATGTCCCCTTTAATTCATTATTTCATTCAGTTTTATTCTGGGGTGAAATATGACCCAGCCATGATTCGTGAGATTCACTAATCAATTCTCAAGCGTCAACATTTATCAAGAACAATGAATTGGTAAATGAAATACTCACCCCATTGGCTTTGCTCAGGGCCTGAAAGTAAATGCTGTAGCTTTTGGCTGGTGACAGCGGTGCGTTCCAGTAGCCGTTATAAGTCTTGTTGTCTCCTATAGTAAAGGGCTGTACTACAGCAAGGCTAACAGGGGGAAGTTCAGCAGCGAAATAGTGAGGTGAATCCAAGATGGAGGCGTTTCTGAAACTAACAGGAATGGAGAAACACTCCAACACATCGGTGGCTCTGCGGACTTTCTTCTTCCGTTCCTCTTGAACCACCACTTGATAAGCACTAGAGAAAAAATAAGTTGCATTAATGTACTAAAAATCAACACGAGGACCTAATATGCCATTAATGTAGGTAAACAGTAGGACATGACTTGATTTAATCCATTGGGAATGATAAAAACGACCCTTTGTCTTAAGAATTACATGCAATGATGAATAGTGCACAATAAGATCAGCAGCATGTATTAGGAAAAAGGGTTCATTTTGATTTCAAGCACATGTTTAAGCATACTGCAGGAAATATCTTCATCTATAGTGATGGCACATCCATAAAAGAGAGAGGCAGTTGTGCCCGAGGCAATTTAACGAGCCATTAAAACCATCAAGAACATCTCTTCCCGTAGCTTTCTAAGAATCACAGAAGGCGCTGTCAACCATCAAGAATTCTCTAACGCTAACAACTAGCTGCTAAACATCTCTATTAAACTTTCTTTTTGGAGAAAAAAACTCTTTAAACCTGCATGAGACCCAGAAATACACAGCTTCTCCTCATGAGAGGCAGGCGATGCGGTAGAGTGCCAGCAGAGGGAAATCTCTACTACGGTAATTAGCTGGAGGGAGGTGTGCATGGGGCTTTTTGAAAGTGCTCATCATGGGGAAGGATTGGAGAGAGGATGTGTGTGTTTCAGTACACAGTGAATAGATAAGGACATTTTTTGAGCTCCATGTGCTAATAGTACTTGTTTGCAATTATGTGGTCTTACGCCAAGAACATACTTCCCAATTATGTGCAATTAGGGAAATGTATGTTTCGCCGAAAAGACATGGCAAATTATCCTAGCCTCTAATCTGGCATCTTTCATAGGGGATAATTTCCCATGACCAAAGAGGCCTGCCTGCTTTTCTCTTTCAAATACACAGGATCTCCATTTCAAACTAATGGCTTTAAGTGCACACTGGATGTCGTGTGTTGTGTGTCCGCTGTAACCCCGGTCGAAAGCTTCTGTAATTATAAACAATTTTCAGTTGCGTATTTTTCATAAAGACGCTTATGGATTGCCAGGGTCATATGCTTTATACGTAGAGCACACTAACAATGGGAAAAAAACATCACTAACAGTGGCAAAATTATTTTCCAACTTGCATATTACAAAACCTGCATCAGTTTTGTAGGTTTTGGTTTTACCCTTAAATAATATAATATAATATAATATAATATAATATAATATAATATAATATAATATAATATAATATAATATAATATAATATAATATAATTATATAATATAATATAATATAATATAATATAATATAATATAATTATATAATATAATATAATATAATATAATATAATATAATATAATATAATATAATATAATATAATATAATATAATTATATAATATAATATAATATAATATAATTAATATAATATAATTAATATAATATAATATAATATAATATAATATAAAATAATGAATATAATATAATATAATATAATATAAAATAATTAATATAATATAAAATAATATAATATAATTAATATAATATAATATAATATTATATTATATTATAATATAATATTATATAATTAATATAATATAATATAATATAAAATAATATAATATAATATAATATAATATAATATAATATAATATAATATAATATAATATAATTATATAATATAATATAATATAATATAATATAATTATATAATATAATATAATATAATATAATATAATATAATATAATATAATGTAATATAATATAATTATATAATATAATATAATATAATATAATTAATATAATATAATTAATATAATATAATATAATATAATATAATATAATATAAAATAATGAATATAATATAATATAATATAATATAAAATAATTAATATAATATAAAATAATATAATATAATTAATATAATATAATATAATATTATATTATATTATAATATAATATTATATAATTAATATAATATAATATAATATAAAATAATATAATATAATATAATATAATATAATATAATATAATATAATATAATATAATATAATATAATATAATATAATTAATATAATATAATATAATATAATATAAAATAATTAATATAATATAATATAATATAATTAATATAATATAATATAAAATAATTAATATAATATAATATAATATAATTAATATAATATAATATAATATAATATAATATAAAATAATATAATATAATATAATATAATATAATATAATTAATATAATATAATATAAAATAATTAATATAATATAAAATAATATAATATAATATAATATAATTAATATAATATAATATAATATAATATAATATAATATAATATAATATAATATAATATAATATAATATAATATAATATAATTAATATAATATCATATAATATAAAATAATTAATATAAAATAAAATAAAATAATATAATATAATATAATTAATATAATATAATATAATATAATATAATATAATATAATATAATATAATATAATATAATATAATATAATATAATATAATATAATATAATATAATATAATATAATATAATATAATATAATATAAAACCTGCATCAGTTTTGTAGATTTTGGTTTTACCCTTTAATATATATTAAAAAGAAACATGCAACAATGAATAACAATTATAAATAAATACAAAATTAATATAAATAATATAATTCATATAATATAATATAATTAATAGAATAGAATAGAATAGAATAGAATAGAATAGAAAATAATATAATATAATATAATATAATATAATATAATATAATATAATATAATATAATATAATTAATAGAATAGAATAGAATAGAATAGAATAGAAAATAATATAATATAATATAATATAATATAATATAATATAATATAATATAATATAATATAATATAATATAATATAATATAATATAATATAATATAATATAATATAATATATAAATGTAATACTGCATGCAAAAGCAACTCAAAATAGTGCATGCAATCAAATGATTGTGCTAATTCCTGATGGGCTCCCATTGCACATCAACTGTGCTGTTCTTCCAAGTCAGTGGCGACTTGCAATTTCGAGAATTTGCCAAAATCTGTTGCACATTCACAGACTGAATTTCCACACAGAGAAAGACTGTTTGCGTGCCAAAACACAGCCAAATGGACCAAGATCCCCTCGAAGGCTTAGCATACAAATGATGCTTATTTGAATGACTGCATTTAAAAACCCTCAGGACCCCGAGTGAATCAACAGTAATGCACTTCTTCATTCAGACGATGAGCTGGACCCCTCTTGGATGATTGGAGAGGGGGATCATGGGTAATTTAGAGTATTCTTGTCGTTTAACGTGTTTCGCATCTGTCTGCAGATTTAAAAATAATTCTTAAAGGATTTACACAATCGGCATATCAACGAGTATCCACAGCTGATGTTTGGTCCTGCAAGGGGACAAACGTTTAGGCTCCTAACCTCATTCATTTATTAACAGCAAAGTACGATTTTAAATTCACTCATCACATCCTGTCCTCTATATTCACATTTGAAGTGCCAAAAGACCACAATTGACAAGTACTTTCTTAGACAAACATGTTAATTGCATACAACATCAATAAATGTAAAACAAATAAGCAAAATGCTTTGGTCTGGCCAGAGGCATGATGAGAGCAGACTCACCTGACAGGAGCCCCTCGTGATTGGGCGGGTTTCAAGAGGACGGTGATCGTCGTGTCCGTCTCATTGAGAGGAGCGTCCGTCTCATATTCAGGCATGGATGGAGCTGCAGACACAGAATTATGCTAAAGGACACGGACTATAAAGAAATAAAGGATATAAAGAAAGCATGTACTGTATAGCTCTGAAGACCTCATCTCAAGCGACAAGGACAAATGACAAATGGAGAAACGGATGTCTAAAAAGCTTCTCTTTTCAGTTTATGTAACACAGGCATGAATTAACTATATTTGCAAGTATAAAATGACCAATATTCACCCTTTATTCAAATATTATATATTAATATAAATTATTCAGTAATAATATAAAAAAATTGTTAAACGATTTTGTAAGCATATTGCATAGTGCATGTAGTCAATTGTTTTATTTGTGATACAATTAAACGTGACAAATTGTGTGACATCATTTTTGGCCAGGCTGACATACAGGGAGTGCAGAATTATTAGGCAAGTTGTATTTTTGAGGATTAATTTTACAACATTAATAATTAAACAACAACCATGTTGTCAATGAACACAAAAAACTCATTAATATCAAAGCTGAATATTTTTGGAAGTGGTTTTTAGTTTTAGCTATTTTAGGGGGATATCTGTGTGTGCAGGTGACTATTACTGTGCATAATTATTAGGCAACTTAACAAAAAACAAATTTATACCCATTTCAATTATTTATTTTTACCAGTGAAACCAATATAACATCTCAACATTCACAAATATACATTTCTGACATTCAAAAACCAAACAAAAACAAATCAGTGACCAATATAGCCACCTTTCTTTGCAAGGACACTCAAAAGCCTGCCATCCATGGATTCTGTCAGTGTTTTGATCTGTTCACCATCAACATTGCGTGCAGCAGCAACCACAGCCTCCCAGACACTGTTCAGAGAGGTGTACTGTTTTCCCTCCTTGTAAATCGCACATTTGATGATGGACCACAGGTTCTCAATGGGGTTCAGATCAGGTGAACAAGGAGGCCATATCATTAGATTTTCTTCTTTTATACCCTTTCTTGCCAGCCACGCTGTGGAGTACTTGGACGCGTGTGATGGAGCATTGTCCTGCATGAAAATCATGTTTTTCTTGAAGGATGCAGACTTCTTCCTGTACCACTGCTTGAAGAAGGTGTCTTCCAGAAACTGGCAGTAGGACTGGGAGTTGAGCTTGACTCCATCCTCAACCCGAAAAGGCCCCACAAGCTCATCTTTGATGATACCAGCCCAAACCAGTACTCCACCTCCACCTTGCTGGCGTCTGAGTCGGACTGGAGCTCTCTGCCCATTACCAATCCAGCCACGGGCCCATCCATCTGGCCCATCAAGACTCACTCTCATTTCATCAGTCCATAAAACCTTAGAAAAATCAGTCTTGCGATATTTCTTGGCCCAGTCTTGACGTTTCAGCTTGTGTGTCTTGTTCAGTGGTGGTCAACTTTCTGCCTTTCTTACCTTGGCCATGTCTCTGAGTATTGCACACCTTGTGCTTTTGGGCACTCCAGTGATGTTGCAGCTCTGAAATATGGCCAAACTGGTGGCAAGTGGCATCTTGGCAGCTGCACGCTTGACTTTTCTCAGTTCACGGGCAGTTATTTTGCGCCTTGGTTTTTCCACACGCTTCTTGCGACCCTGTTGACTATTTTGAATGAAACGCTTGATTGTTCGATGATCACGCTTCAGAAGCTTGGCTATTTTAAGACTGCTGCATCCCTCTGCAATATATCTCACTATTTTTGACTTTTCTGAGCCTGTCAAGTCCTTCTTTTGACCCATTTTGCCAAAGGAAAGGAAGTTGCCTAATAATTATGCACACCTGATATAGGGTGTTGATGTCATTAGACCACACCCCTTCTCATTACAGAGATGCACATCACCTAATATGCTTAATTGGTAGTAGGCTTTCCAGCCTATACAGCTTGGAGTAAGACAACATGCATAACGAGGATGATGTGGTCAAAATACTCATTTGCCTAATAATTCTGCACTCCCTGTACAAATAAATTATGAACACATGCAAGAATAAGAGATAATAACGAAATATTAATATCTAAATCTATCAATTATAAAAGAATAATATAATAAATATAATTTAATATAATATAATACAAATAAATGATGAACATATGCAAGAATAAGAGAGAATTAATGACATATTAATATCTGATTATGTTGTAGTCAATGTATGGTTTTTCCTGTGAGCTTTTTGTTATTCCATGCATTTAATTGCATAATAAAATAAAACCTGTAGCTTAAAAAAAACTGACAAATATTTTAACCAAGTTCAGTGTTTTATTCTTCCTTCATATAAAAAATAAATAACAATAATAATAAAAAAAAATAAAAAAAAAATACTATACATTAAAAATAAATGTATATATATATATATACTTTCCTCATATTTTGATGGTTTAATGAAACTTGTAGGGTCATAAAAATAAAATAAAAAAACCTTTCAGACATGACAGTAAATTGAGACCACTGCTGTATGAATGTTAGATTTGAAGTACTGCTCAAATTCTTGACTATTTTTATAAACTGAGAGAAGTGTCAAAATTGTTGGCTGTGGCAATCAACATCATGTTATAAAGTTTAGCTTGTTTTGAAGCCTGAACTCAGCTGTCATTCAAACACACAATGTTTTAATATTATGTATAATTAATATTCATGCTTTTGTAAAAACATTTATTTCCCAGTATTTACTCCCGTGAGAAAGCATAGCGTTTGGAAGCCTGACTCAGAGGTCATTACTATGTAATCATACTGAAAATGTCACTCTCTCATTACAGTGTTTAGATTCAGTGAACAATACGCTTTTAATAAATGGTGTCTGGCGTGCTGCACAAATGCCACGTCATTATGAAACGGAACGAACTGACAGCCGCGGGCCACAGAAATTGGGCTGAACTTGTGGAGGATGTTGTTTGCGATTCATGTTCTCATTATTCCATTCACTTTACATTAACTGTATTCCAACGATATTTATGCCAATAACACAACACGCTAATGAGATTTTCGCTCCAACAAAGCTTCTTTAAGATACAAGAAAAAGTCAAAATGACAAAACTAATTATGCAAATTTTAGAAATGCAAGTGATAATTAGGTAAGCAATCAAATGAAGCTTATTTAACCCCGTCAGTTCATGTTCCCTGAAATAATTGAATACATTATCATCAGTCTGTCCGACGTGAATACTCCAAATCCACGAAGAACAAATGTCTGTCACATTAAACTGGAGCTTGGAACTGTGTATAATTATAATGATAAAATACCCAACAATCCCTTGCCTGAAACCCTCACCTGCGATCTTGGTGGCTATACGGGTGGTCACGGGTGGGCCAAAGCCTTTGTTCGTGCTGGCTTTCAGAGTAAAGTAGTATGTGGTGCCAGGATACAACCCAACAAAGAGATGATGGGTCTCATTTTGGAGTTTGAACACCCGGCCACGTTGTGTTGTCAAATCTGCACTGGGGTCCAGGGAGCCAAGAGCCTTATAGGTGATCTAATGAAAGAGACGAGTACATTCGATTATTACAATGATAAGAGTCGCATAGATGCAATGGAGACAAAAGCATGCATTCAAATGTATTATACTAAGAAATGACAATAATGACAAAGCTTGTTACTTTTGTACATTTGTATCACTGAAGAGAGGAAGTCATACGGATTCAGAGTAACATGAGGCTGAACATATAACAGAGATTTCATTTTTGGGTGAATTTTTCCTTTAAGCATTATTTTTAATAACATCAACCTTTTGAAACACGAAGAGCATTTTAGCAATGAACGCTTTTGTTTTACTGGACCTCTTTCAGTTACTTTGGCTTTTCTGCGTTCATGTTCTCTCCAAATAATTGACCAGAAACGCAACCCAAATAAAATATGAAGATTACAATGGATAACAAGCACGTTCGGAGCGCTGCGCTGTAAATACAAGCTGCTTATTAAAACACTTTTACGAGGGTCTGCTTCAAACATGTACATTTTGAAAAACAATATCCAGCTAAGAATTAACACGCCCCGAAACAATTAATAAACTAGGTTACAGATAACCATTTTCATGCTAAGACGCACATACGTCATATCTCAGGGGAGGCTGATGGAAATTGATGGCCACAGTGTGTATGGGTAATCAAAACATTTTAGCCCTGACGTTTCACACTTCATAACTCCATTCCACAATTCAAATCAAATAAATTGACAGCTGGGTGCCTGGCAGGCCCGCTGCCTAAAAGCTTTTCATGCATAGTGGAGTGATTCAGAATGCCCTCTAAACACTCTCTCTCTCTCTCACACACACACACACACACATCCGTGACTGTCCACTGACCACAGGCAACAAAACAGTCAAGGGAAGCAAATCTGCACATTCAAACCAAATATCACTCCAGAAAATCCACACACAGACACAAACATGAGAGAAAGACGCAATGACGAAACTTTTCAGACATCAAAATAAGGCATTCTAGTGATTCTAAAATGAAAATGATTTTTTTTTGTCAATTTGTGGAGCCTGACACCCCTGCTATACATTTTACACTACCAATAGATACAGCGTGTTTATATAAAATATGAAAAAACATGCAGTAACAATATCCAAATACAGGTTTTCCTTTGCAAACTAGTATCAGTTTAAACTTTCATGCTGCTTGTTTTATTTCATGTCAATGGTTGTTTATACTGGCACATTTTTATGCTTTCCAGTGGCATAGTTTTGATTTAATATGCTATCATGTTTCATGTTCGGTCAGTAAATCACACAGTGCCACTGAGGTGTAGCGGAGCAGCCTGATGTAATATACTGCCAAACACAAGTTTACATGTTATGGATTATAAATCAGTCTTAATAGAGAATTACAGCCTGGATTTTGCTTTTACATCTGACAATTTACTGTACATGTGGACTGAAATGTTTAAACCCTCATCGTGCCTGTTTGGACAAACAGATATTTCTCTCTCTCACCGTTATAAACAAAAGGCTCAATTCAAAAGACTTAGTTTTGCTCTTAAGTCCAGTTTTAGCCTTGCAAAATAACAGTCTGATTAGAAACTTAGTTTTAAATTCACAAGATTTCCTGTAAATGAAAGAGCATTAGAGATTGATGGCAGGCCTTTTATTAACGGGGCTTTTAAAATATCATCTATTGCCTTGAGCGTATCTCCTCTGTAAATTTGTTCCCTTGTTTGGTGTTAATATACTCGGCCAACAGCGGGTCGTATTGTTCTTTACAGACCAATGAAACAGAAAGCATGAGTTGGCTGAAGGGTATTATTCATGTAATATAGAGGTGGCTGGATAATTCAGCTGTAACCTCAAGATGTTATGATACAAGTTCATACAGTGAGGAAAATAAGTATTTGAACACCCTGCTATTTTGCAAGTTCTCCCACTTGGAAATCATGGAGGGGTCTGAAATTGTCATCGTAGGTGCATGTCCACTGTGAGAGACATAATCTAAAAAAAAATCCAGAAATCACAATATATGATTTTTTAACTATTTATTTGTATGATACAGCTGCAAATAAGTATTTGAACACCTGCCTATCAGCTAGAATTCTGACCCTCAAAGACCTGTTAGTCTGTCTTTAAAATGTCCACCTCCACTCCATTTATTATCCTAAATTAGATGCACCTGTTTGAGGTCGTTAGCTGCATAGCTAACGTGGGACCACCGTTTCCAAGGTTACTGTTGGTAATACACTAAGACGTCATGGTTTGAAATCATGCATGGCATGGAAGGTTACCCTGCTTAAACCAGCACATGTCAAGGCACGTCTTAAGTTTGCCAATGACCATTTGGATGATCCAGAGGAGTCATGGGAGAAAGTCATGTGGTCAGATGAGACCAAAGTAGAACTTTTTGGTCATAATTACACTAAACGTGTTTGGAGGAAGAAGAATGATGAGTACCATCCCAAGAACACCATCCCTACTGTGAAGCATGGGGGTGGTAGCATCATGCTTTGGGGGTGTTTTTCTGCACATGGGACAGGGCGACTGCACTGTATTAAGGAGAGGATGACCGGGGCCATGTATTGCGAGATTTTGGGGAACAACCTCCTTCCCTCAGTTAGAGCATTGAAGATGGGTCGAGGCTGGGTCTTCCAACATGACAATGACCCGAAGCACACAGCCAGGATAACCAAGGAGTGGCTCTGTAAGAAGCATATCAAGGTTCTGGCGTGGCCTAGCCAGTCTCCAGACCTAAACCCAATAGAGAATCTTTGGAAGGAGCTCAAACTCCGTGTTTCTCAGCGACAGGCCAGAAACCTGACTGATCTAGAGAAGATCTGTGTGGAGGAGTGGGCCAAAATCCCTCCTGCAGTGTTGCAAACAAAGGCTACTGTACCAAATATTAACATTGATTTTCTCAGGTGTTCAAATACTTATTTGCAGCTGTATCATACAAATAAATAGTTAAAAAATCATACATTGTGATTTCTGGATTTTTTTTTTAGATTATGTCTCTCACAGTGGACATGCACCTACGATGACAATTTCAGACCCCTCCATGATTTCTAAGTGGGAGAACTTGCAAAATAGCAGGGTGTTCAAATACTTATTTTCCTCACTATATATACAATTACAAAGTATCAATAGAGTACAACGTATCTTAAAAAGTAGACAGACAGATAGTCAGACAACAGACGATAATCAACAGACAGACGGACAGACAGACGATATCAACAGACAGACGATATCGACAGACAGACGATATCAACAGACAGACAGACAGACAATATCGACAGACAGACAGACAGACAGACAGACAGACAGACAGACAGACAGACGATATCAACAGTCAGACGATACCGACAGACAGAGGACATCGACAGATAGTCAGACGACAGACAGACGATATAAACAGTCAGGCGATACCGACAGACAGACGATATCAACAGACAGACGGACAGACAATATCGACAGACAGACAGACAGACAGACAGACAGACAGACAGACAGATAGACAGATAGATAGATAGATGTTGTTTGACTTTGTAAATATTTAATAATTTTTCGTCTTAACAAGAGAAGACTTGGGCACTCAAACTATTACTTGTCATTAAAATGTACAAGTACCAGGCATTTCACTTTTGACAATGTGTTCTGCACAAAATTGAGCAATTTTTCCATATTCCAGTCACTAAATGGATAGAGGAAAAAAACATAGAAGCTCAAAGGCCAGCATGGAGATCAATAGATCTCAAATTACTCTGTTATCACTTAAATGTCCTGATGGGGAAAAACACAAGGGATGACCAATCCTGCAGAAAACTGAAAGTATGAAATGAAGAGGCGAGGATGGTTCTATCTCTTCTTGTTCTCGTCTGTCCTCCCTCTCTCTTTTCAGAATCTGTTGTCAGGGGAGACAAGAAGTGTTGGCCAGGGGGCATTTGATGCCATGCGACAGGCTGCTAAAAGTGGCCTAATGCACTACTGAACGCACTGTGGCTCTCTGTTAAAAGAGCCGCTTGAGTTTAATTGACCACAGCTGATTTGAAAAGGGTTCATTTCCCAGTTCAGTTTGGCAGCGGAGATGGGAATGCGAAGAAAACAGCCCTGTTTGTGGGAGATATTGGATTTATTGCTTCTTTGCTTCAGCAATAAGGGGAAAAAAAGAGAGATGCTGTTCCAAAATATAGTGAGCTGCATTTAAGGCATCATGTGTGCACTAGCAACAAAAAGGTTCCAAAGGCAACTTAAGTGCGCTGCCTCTTAAGGTACTTTGTTTTGGCCAAATGCATTGCGATGCAAAATGCAATAAAAGTTGAGTATTATACCCATTATTATGTATTTTATGCTTATTAGATGCAACATGCTGTCATCCAAAGACGAAGTTGCTGCCTATATAAATTGTTCGTAAAAAGACATTTATAAGGAAAGTAGGCAGAAAATCAGCTCACTGCACTTTGGTACCGGGATAAAGTCTCTTGTGGCACTGTCATACAGTATTCCTTTTCTCGTGTAAAAAAAATAACACTACAGTAACAAAAAAGGGCACCCTGACAAAAACAAACAAACTTGCAACTGCATTTACATATACATCTGTCACAGAGAAGTACATCAATGTAGCTCAAAAGCAATTCAACATCTAAAATTCCTCCTGTATTGGCATTCAAACCCTTTAGAAAAGATTGTAAGTTGTTAAAATCCAAGGCAACTGTTATCAAGAGTTATACAAGCAGATATGTGAAATGCAAAATTAAAAACCCATGCTGGATTGGTTAGTAATTCTTCGGCAGGCGCCTCGTTGAAGCCAGCCATCTCCTGAGATTTACAGTTTGTAAACAGACATGCTGAGAACAGAATATTTAGTAGTTTGTAAGTTTGAGGATGAGTTTTGAGGGTATGGGATGCCAGAAAGAAATTAGGTTACACAACATTTGGTGTAGAGAATCATTTGTTATATTCAGGGCTTGACATTGACACCCGGCAACCCCAAAAATACGGCTGTATTTCAGCAGTGGCGCGTAACGCAGTCACTCCTACACTGTCAGAAAAAAAGGTACATTGCTGTCACTGGGGTGGTACCCTAAGGTACAAATCTGAAAAGGTACTAATATGTACCTTTAAAGTATTAATTTGCACTCTTAAAGTACTGATATGTACCTTTTAAGGTACTATTATGTACCATTTAGGGGTGAGTAAAGTACAAATATGTACCTTTTCACTTTTGTACCTTAGGGTACCACCCCAGTGACAGCACTGTACCTTTTTTCCTGAGAGTGTACAGGCCACTTTGACGGGTTGAATTTTATATATAATATATATTTTTGAATATTAGTCTTTTAAAAAGGCATCTGAAATAATAAACTAAGTCCAATGTAGTATTGTCAAAAATATTGATGTTCTCTAATACATATCGATACTGAAATATCTGAAATATACTCATTTTTTTCTTGCTCTCTCATCTCTCCGACAGTGAGTTACATACAAACCCGCCTCCACTCACTCACTTGTTTCATTTGCTCCGGATAGAATATTGTTAGTGTTACAGGGCTTGAATTTCGGCGTATTGTACATCATTTTACTCATTCCCGCAGATTTTGTACTGTTTTATGGGAACGTAAACAGTTGAGAAAGAAAACGCATGTGTAACAGTGTAATGGATCTGTGCGTCAGGTCTTAAAGTGACAGCAGCCTAATATTCCTGCTGACAAATTATGAGATAATATCATCATACCTGTCACAGCAGTTTCTCCCCGAGGTTATGGTACACCTTTCTCAGGAATTTAGGTATCAAAATTATTTAAGTATTTCCCAGTGGTAAACTCGACATCAGATGGCGTTCATCTGCAATTTTTACCTAGGAAACTCGCATTTACGATCATTCCGATTGCATGTGAAGGCAGCATTAAATACAGAGCAAAAAGAGGAAGAAACTAATTAGACCTGAACTGAGGCACCTGATTAATTAGGGAACAGGGTGACAAACAGGTAGGGAACAGAGAAACAAATTGCAGAGATTCACGGGGGGACTTTTATTAACCATAGATTCAGAAAATCCCACTTCATTTATGTATGAATTTTGCATAGCGTGTGGAATCCATTAGTTGGATAAAAGATGGAAATCCTTCCATAATCATTAGTGGGCAGTGGGCAGTGGGCAGTTGGCAGTGTAAGGACCGGTTTTGCTGCTAAGACAAAAGCTGAAATCCACACCCCAAAAATAGAACAATAAAAGTCACTAATCTTGAAAGAAAATCTCACAGAAACTGTGGGACACCACCCTGATCAAACATTTCACCCCCTCCCCATTTTGCCTTTTCCTTGCCCTGTTTTCAAGTCAACAAATGCAGATATACCAATGATGATGTATCTTGTAAATCTATTGTTTTATCCCTTTCATGTTTGGTGTCCTTTTAAAGGTCTCAGTGCGAATGGTAGAATGGTCTCAGTTTCACAGCAGTCATTAGTACTATTAGAAAGATTGAAAACTAATGAGAATTCTGTTCTCCTTTTGAGTGGTCTCTTCAAAGATATCTGATCTCTCCCCCAAAACCAGGTGTTTGTGTTGCAAATATTTACAACACCTTTTGTTCTGGTTGGAGTATTTAAGTGAAGTTATTAAACGTAATTTCGTGAGGAGTACGCCCATCTAATCTTCCAATTAATACCAAGGTATAAGACCAGCAGCTTACCTCTTCCCATTTTTAGTTCCTGCAGCATCCCTCCTCCTCCTCGCTGAATTAGCAAGTTGTAGCTCGTGGATATACTAAAATTACACTTTTTGCTGAGTGAGCATGGGGCAACCACTTAAAGGTAAAATATCCACTCTGCATCCTCTGACTAATATCATAAAGTAAACTTTTTGTGATCGTGAACGCGCGGTCCGGACGCGTAAGTTCTGTGCGATATTGGGTCTCTTGATGAACAAATTTGAAAACTAAGAAGATACTAAGAAAATCAACGATCTAAATTAAACCACAACTAATCGTAAAATCAGCTGATAAACTCTAAACGTAACACACTTTATAGAGTCACATAAAATTGGAGTCAGATAAAATTATTAATGGAGTCAGATTTAAAACGAGATCTCAATAAATTAAAATACATTCACCAAAATGCTGAAAAGGCTTACACGCAGAATTCCTTTTGACCAAGCCGTTAGTATCCGTTTTTGGGCTAATGGATGGAAGTTTACAGCAGTAATATGGACTTTAAGTCTGATTAAATGAGACTATATTACTACTGTTATATTACTGTATTTTCCCTTCTATTTTCTGTTTCATGTCTGCAGAATTCAGTGGAATATAACCAGGGCATTAACTTTTTTGCTAGTGGTTTTCCACTTTCCACAGTTACTAGCTACTCAGCATTTTTACTGCCCACCATCTTCATCTTTGTTTTTTCCCCAAAACAGCTAGATCCTCTTGTCTTGTCATTAATGTAGAGCATATTTACATATACGAGTAATCATTTGAAGTGTATATTGTATGTTTGATACACTGCGAAAATATCCTGCATTTGACCGAAATGACAGAATCGGCAGAAATCTGGATATAAATTTGTATAGTGCATATGACACTAGATATATTGTTGGTTCTAATAAGATTTTCCCAATAAATAGGCAAGCATAAACCTGCTGTTCTCGATGATTCCCAGCACTTGAATGCAACAAGCTCGTAATCACAACTTACGAATAATGAAATTTCCAATAGCATGAAGGCAGCATAAGCCCTCGGTTTCAGTTAGTTCCTTATCTTTGTGCAACGTGGTTGTGTTTCTCCTCAGTATTCTCCTGTTTATTAATCAATTAAAAGACTATTTTGCTTACTTCCTCGTTGTGTGCTTCATTATCAGCCACATACCGTTCTTGTAACAAACAAGTGTACAACAATCGTAGAGAAATTAGCGGAAAATGTCTACAGACTTTGTGATGCAAATTTCTGTCCCCCTAAAAGTAAATGCACAAAATGCTCATTAATATTGTGTTTGCCTGTTACTAAAACTCTGAATATCGTTCAAAGATCTCATAGACCTGACAAACCCAGTGACTACAGCTCATTGCTTCAACCTTGTCAACACGACTTCTTTCCTGCCGACTATGATACACTAATGTCTGCTGTTTTGGACAAATCAAGGGTACTTGAATCTCACCGTCTCATGATACACTGCAAATGGTAAATAAAGAGCGCACTCTCAACATTAACCCAGATTTAGACCTCCCTCCAGCTGTATCCAGACCACACGCGCAGGACTGTGAGCCCATTAACCGAGTTTAGCTGCTCTAGAGAGCTCGGGGTTACTGCTTCTCTTAACTCGAGTGCTTGCGACTGAACCGTTTATTGATGGAAATGAAAACAACACCATGGCGGGAGGGGGGTGAGATGTGCACTGGTTTTCCTCCATCCCGTATGGGGCAGAACAGGCGGTTTATCTTCGTTAGAGGTGAAAACCTTCCCCACTACATCAGCACAGAACGACAGATCCTTACTTTGATTTATTTAGAAAGAGAAAAAGAGATTTTTACTTACAAAAAACTACTAGGTGATACCATGGTACATCGATGTCAAATAATAATACCATGGCACTGAATTATAATTTCTATATAGTATTTACACCAACATTTAAAAGTTTGCGATCAGTGTGAATTTTTTTTTTTTTTTTGAAAGAAGTCTCATACTTAGCAAGGCTGCGATTATTTCATCTTAAAAAATGTATTTATTCCTGTGGTCAAATCTGTATTTTCAGCATCATTACTCCAGTCTTCAGTGTCACATGATCCTTCAGAAATCATTCTAATATGATGATTTGCTGCTCAAGAAACATTTATGACTATTATCAATGTTGAAAAAAATTTTTTTTTGTGGAAACCAAATGTTTCCAGGATTCTTTGATGAATATGATATTAAATAGAAATCTTTTGTAACATTCTAAATGTCTTTACTGTCACATCCTTGCGGAATAACTGTATTAACTTTGTTCTTTAAAAAATCGTACTGACCCAAAACATTGTACACAATACTATGCAATTACCTTAAAATCATGAATTACCAAGGTATCATGACCCTTACAAAGACGTGCATGGTACATTGATGGTATCTGATGGTAATATTATGGTACTTTGAAATATACAAAGTGACAAAAAATGAATGTAGCATGGTTTTTATATGGTACCGTATCATGGTGCTACCATGCTAGATTTCTAAAATACCATGATAGCATGGGCGTCGGAACCATTGTATGTGGGTGGGACAAGACCCACCCACTTTTTACAATCAATGATATTGGACCCACTCACTTTTATCGTCTCTAACATTCAGCACATGTCTGTTTACCTACTCCTAATCGATAAACACTTATTATTAAACACATGTTAGACGCTTTATTTCCACTTTTCTAATATTTTCTTAATTTTTATTGAAAATAAATGCCTTTCCGATCTGATATGTGATGGGAAAAGGGAGAGAATTGAGTTCGGCAAAGGCGGACTCGAACCGCGGGTCGATTTGTGTCAAAACTAGGTGCTGTGCGTCTTACCCCTACACTACTGACACTCTCAATGATATGGCGATTTCCGTAACTTTGTCTTTCCAAACTATATGTTTAGCAAGCAAAGCGGTATATTTGTACTTAATGTAATTCTGAGGACCCACCCACATTTTTTTTTGCTTCCGACGCCCATGCATGATAGTATTGTAATATTTTTTTGTAAGTAGTGTAAAAAGACATTGTATATTGCCTTTCATTATATTCATAATTCATGGTAATACAATGGTAATTTTTTGTTAGTGCAGTATAACTTAAAAACTGATGTAAAACTTTACTACAATGGTGCAAAAACCATGGTATAATAGATTTCGTAATTTTTCTGTGTGCTTAAACATAAATAACAGCACCCGCAGAGAGTGCAAATATCCCCGTCCATCACTCCTCCAAAGAAAAAACCATCAGACATGTTCTCACTGTGAACAAAAGTGGGTGGTTTGTTTCCATGTAACTCCAGACAGGAAGAAACGAGACACAGCGGAGGGGGGTGGGGGGGAGACATCACGTCATCGCAAACTCACAACATGTCACGCAAATTAAACAAAACAAAGATCAAGAACTAAACACCCGGCGTGTGTAAAAATGTTCCGCTATTTACTCTTCCTCATTTGCATGGAGATAAAGAAAAATAAAGAAGCAGGAGGACAAAAGACACCTTCCTTTTACACATCTCAGTGTTGATTAATAAGGAGCTGCTGAGGATCTTCTCTGTCTTACTTTCTCTGCGGCTTTCATATGCACACTCCTATTTTGTCAGCAAAGCAATTAATTTCTGAAAGGCTTTGATGGTTTGATAACAGGAGGCTGTTGTGCAGAGAAATGAAGGAAGAGGAAACAGAGAGAGAGAGAGAGAGAGAGAGAGAGAGAGAGAGAGAGAGAGAGAGAGAGAGAGAGGGTGAGGGTGAGGGTGAGGGTGGATGGTTTGAGAGAGGGGGAGGGTGGGGGAGATTGATCAAAAGTATGGATTTTGATGCAGGACACATCCCAGGTAACTGATCTGAAACCCACTGCAATGTGTGCGTGTGTGTGTGTGTCATACTTAGCAGGCAGCTGAGGTGTTCTTATATTCATAGATCAATGAACCACCCAGAACTTCATTGCATACAGTAAATATATGTGTGACCTAGTGGCTGTAACCCGCTGGTTCATGCTCACATTAACTGAAACTAATGTACCATGCTTTTTATATATGATACTAGCAAGGTACTTTCAAGAATACAGTGGTACAGTGGATGTTTTAAACATATATTTAATAATTTAATACATGTAAAGTTACATTTATAATTTATAATCTGTCTGTTTGTCTGTCTATCCATCTACCTCTCCATCTGTCTGTCTACCTGTCCGTCTTTCTGTCTATTTGTCTACCTGTCCGTCTGTCTGTTTGTCTGTCTATCTGTATACCTGTCCATCTGTCTGTCCGTCTGTCTATCTGTCTACCTGTCCGTCTGCCTATCCGTCTACCTGTCTGTCCGTCTCTGTTTGTCTGTCTGTTTATACGTCTACCTGTCCGTCAGTCTGTCTATACATCTGTCTGTCCGTCTGTCTGTCTATCTGTCTACCTGTCCGTCTGTCTGTCCGTCCGTCCGTCTGTCTGTGTGTCTGTCTGTCTGTCTGTCATGTTGGAAGACCCAGCCTCGACCCATCTTCAATGCTCTAACTGAGGGAAGGAGGTTGTTCCCCAAAATCTTGCAATACATGGCCCCGGTCATCCTCTCCTTAATACAGTGCAGTCGCCCTGTCCCATGTGCAGAAAAACACCCCCAAAGCATGATGCTACCACCCCCATGCTTCACAGTAGGGATGGTGTTCTTGGGATGGTACTCATCATTCTTCTTCCTCCAAACATGTTTAGTGTAATTATGACCAAAAAGTTCTATTTTGGTCTCATCTGACCACATGACTTTCTCCCATGACTCCTCTGGATCATCCAAATGGTCATTGGCAAACTTAAGACGGGCCTTGACATGTGCTGGTTTAAGCAGGGGAACCTTCCGTAGCCTGTAGCCAATTTCCCCGTAGCCCTTTCCAGCCTTGTGGAGGTGTACAATTTTGTCTATAGTGTCTTTGGACAGCTCTTTGGTCTTGGCCATGTTAGTAGTATCTAGATAGTATCTAGTATCTATCTATCTATCTATCTATCTATCTATCTATCTATCTATCTATCTATCTATCTATCTATCTATCTATCTATCTATCTATCTATCTATCTATCTATCTATCTATCTATCTATCTATCTATCTATCTATCTATCTATCTATCTATCTATCTATCTATCTATCTATCTATCTATCTATCTATCTATCTGTCTGTCTTTCTGTCTATCTATCAAAACACATCAAAAGAGTGTGTATGTGTTTTTTGAACATTTATAATTACATAACGCATAGCATATAAAGCAATACACGTTCATATGTTATACTATATAGGGCATATGATGATATATACAATATGTTTAATGTTTAAAATATTAATGTTATCATATACAGTATATTGCAAATAACTTTTCACACTATCAAAAAACAAAAAACAAAAAAAACACATTATACATTTTTTATGTTTTATTGCTGTTAGTTGCAACTCAATTTCTATCTTTGTGAGTCCAAACTCTTCTAAAGCTGTGAATCAAGAAACTTGCTTTCCACAAACAGGGTCTTTCCGTGACCCTTCCGCTGTATTCATCTCTGCACCTTCCCTTCCCTGCGCCTCTGAGCTCTTTGTCCTAAGTCTAATTTGTCTGAATCACTAAAAGCGAGGAGAGGAGGCATACGGCTGCTCAGATCTCCCGGATAATTCTATTGGACGCTTCTAATTAAATCAATGAGGGCTATTATAGCAATTATCCAGCCAAATGGGACTGCATTGTGTCCGCTCGATACATTTAGTAAATTCTGTCAATCTTCTTATCACCAAGATGGCACATGCAGTAACCCCATTTTAATGATGTACCTGAATATTCGCAATGTCTCGCATGTGGTTTGTCATCCTCATCAAATCAAAGAGATTGCGAGGCTTTTTTGTGCCTCCAGCACACTCAAATACACACACATTAAAGCAAAATCTGGCCGTAATTTGTTTTTGTCATGCTGTGACTTTGTTTTTCTGCTTGTAATGCAGATATGTATTAACTAATAAATAATTGATTTTAAAGAGTATACATATAAACAGTATATATACAGTGTAAGTCTAAAAAATGAACGCAAAGAGTTGAGAAATGTGTGTCAGATCCGTGTCATGTCTTAAGGTGACAGCAGCCTAATAACCCTGCTTCTGTGATGTCTGTCATTAATGAGAATCAAAGAACAAAAGACTGAATAACATTTGTAGCTTTAATAAGAATTCATCTATGTTGAATTAATAATTTATGTTTGATAACTTCAATTTCGGCATATATCCTACCTGTTAGACCTACCTGAAAATCTTAAACTTACATGGTTACATGGGTCAAAAACAACAAAAACATAAAATTGTTGTGCATTTTGACAGGGAAAGTAAAAATCTGAACCGGTCTGACTGGGCCAATAGAAAAAAATGATTCCTGATATATTGAAGGGCACAGGTAAATGTGACATGTATCATGGGTTTATGTGAAGATTGTTTGCTTAAGTTCGCTTAAATTAAAAGTTGTTATATTATGTAAAACCTAATAAATGTTTATATATAGTTTTCAATTAGACTGTAATGCTGAATGCCTATAATTAATAGCTAAAATTGAGAGAAACAAATATTTTTATAAGTATTGATATTGGTGATACTGGCCTTCTTTCATAAAAAGATGCCATTACAACCAATATTTAAAATATAGGCTACTCTCTTTACGTTGTTTCTACATTAATATATATATACAGTATACTGTAATTATATATATATACAAACACGCACACACACATATATAAGTAGCCTAACAAGCCAGACCCATATCAAGATGTCACCCGTATCAAGAGGCTCAATCCGAGGGGCGGGATAAACGGTCTTTCAAATTCCCTCTGCACGCAATAGGATAGCGCTACAACCAACCAGAGCAAAGAAGAAGGTGAAGTGGAGCTAGTTGATAGATTAAACTATCGCCGTATCTGGTCGGCAAAACTCTGAACACATCTTCCTTTCTTAAGAATGACTTCAGGGCCGTTCTTTGTTCTTTTCTCAAAGAAAAGCTGAACTCCAAGTCTTCCAGAGTCGCGGCCAAAGCCAATCCGAAAAACCGCTGTTCGCCAGCTTCTTTGTTTACAAATAGCACGCGGAACTGCCGCAACTCTGCCGTCATTATGTTAAGCCCACCCACCGACTCTATACACGATGTGATTGGCCTGACCAGAGTTTGGTTTTTCTAGCTCGCAAGCCAACGGAGAGTTGCTAGACGCCCTGGCTGCAAATTAAATTTGCTCCTGTTAGGGTGCGTCTAGATTTCTTGGCTAATATATGAGTCTGTCCAACAAAATTTCCTGCAACAGAAAACAACTTCTTGTGCAAAAAGTATACTGCTACCTAATTTTACAGCAGAAATACACAAATAAAGATAAACTGTACATTGAGTTGCATTAACAATCACCATTTGTCCCCTACATGTACAGGATAAAGTCAGATTGTGTGTCAATATGGAAAAAAAAACATCAAAGTCCCTCAAAACCTTCACATCTTCTGTATATCTCGCATCTCATTCAAGCAAATCAAATCATATAATCATCTATATTATATATAACATTTTCATATATTACACTATTATTTAAACCATAAATACATTTATATAAAAATACATATAACATATATATTTAACATTTTCTCACCTCATAGAGAGTAATGACTCCATTAGTTTCATTCGGGGCCTTCCATTGCATGAAGATTTTCTCCTCGTACGGGCCTGTCTGGATGGACTCCGTAGGAATGGGGCCAGGAACTATATTGTAGGCACACAAACAACACATTTAGCATTCTGGGTTGCATTTAAAAACGTTTAGTCAACCGTATTGTATCTATAATACCATTACATCAACACCTTGATAGGGAACGGGCTTGTTTTGAGAACAGGGGTGACGTAGGGTGACAGAAATGGCTTGTGTTGCTGGGTAGAAGGTAAGGTGAGGCGAGCAGAGATTGGCTGACTAAAGATGTAAAACTATGTCAAACACACCTCAGCCGCAATATTCGAAGTGTGAATTGTAACAGCTTTTCTACCCTTCAGTACCGAGAGGTGTTAACAAGTGCTACGAGTACCACAGCGCGCATATGCATGTGTCTATTTGCATATTTTTGTGCGTACATCCCCTCTGGCACACATTGCAAGTTTTCCAAATATACTCTTGCTAGAACATCATTAACACCCTAAAAACCTGTTTTCAAGATGTCATCATCCATACACAGCTTCATCCTGCTCTCATTTGCCAGCATAGCATTTTCATTGATGCTATGACTTGGCGATTCTATAAATCAACATGCAAATGTGCTAATCGGTGGCAGTTTGACAATAGCCCATGCATTATGTTAACTTGAGGCTAGATGTCTTTCATTTTTCAGTCTTGGTTAGTGTCTTTGACTTGACTGTTAGCGATGACACACTAATGAGTCAGACTGTTCCTGACGGTGTGTGCAAAAAGAGCTAATGACTTAGCTAAAAGGCCGTTTAGTCCAACTTAGCAGCCTTAGCGCTGTTGTTTGCCTTGCACTTAGTCGTGGCTAATTGGGAGGGCAGATTAAAGAGATGAGCGTATAGCAGGGCCGTAACGGGGTGAACAGCAGAGGCGCCTCGGGCACAAACTGATTAGCTGGCAGTCATCTTGAGAGCCCAAGAAAAGAACTCAAACATCTATTGTTCATGTAGCATTAACATACAACACAGACACCTAAACCTTTGCCACTATTATTGCTCGGCAAGCGCTGCTATTTCTTTGAGGAAAAGCTAATCTAGCTGTGCTTTTATTTTGTAAATCTTATTTATTTCTCAAAAGACATCTCATTCCATTCTTTCTGTTTATTCCTCGTGCATGTAACTAAGTTCATCTTCAAAACACATGTTGTTTACACACTCCAAGTCCAAAGTAAAATCTCTAACTCCAAATGTAACCACACAGGGACAGGAAACAGAGAAGGTGTCATGCTACACATATCTAGGTTTTTTATTGGATGAAAATCTTTCTTTTAATCCTCATGTTATGCTTGTGGTAAAGAAACTAAGAGTAAAGCTAGGTTTCTTTTTTAGAAATAAGGCTTGTTTTAATTTGAAAGCTAGAAAAGCCACATTTTTATCAGCTTTGGATTATGGTGACATTATCTATATGCATGCCTCAAAGTCTGTATTGCGTTCACTGGATTCTGTCTACCATTCAGCACTACGATTCATAACAAAAGCCGACTATAATACACACCACTGCAATTTGTACAGCTTATCTGGTTGGTTACCACTGTCTATACGCAGACAACGAAATTGGTTGATTTTCATTTATAAAGCAATTACTGGATCATTACCATCATATTTATCAGTATTATCCTTAGCAACAAACACTAGATATAACCTCAGATCCAACAATAGCATAGTTTTCAATGTGTCTACTGTTCACTCCGAATTTGGTAAAACAGCCTACCGTTACAATGCTCCGTCAACCTGGAACGCACTACAGAAAGAACTGAAACTAAACATGTGTATCCCCATTTCTGATTTTAAGTCATATCTGGCAGACACTTTACATCATACATGTGAGTGTGTCTAGACTTTTGTTGTTTACAGCCTGCAAATTCTCACTTGTTAATTGTATTTATGTTTTTTATGTTGTGTTCATCTCTGTTTTTATATGTCTTTTTTTTTAGCTATGTGCTGCTTTTTCTTGACCAGGGCTCACTTGAAAAAGAGACTACTGTCTCAATGTGACTACCCTGGTAAAACAAAGGATAAATAAAAATAAATAAAACGAATCATAATTAAAAGCTGAATAGTGTTTGGCATTTATTCTTCAATGGGAAAAGACTTAAATACAAACACTTTAACTGTTTCAACTGAGATCTGAGAGGATACATTCTTAAAGCATGAACATCATTCCACAAAATTATGATTTATGCAATAATGATATTTTCATCCAAAAGTTTCACTGTTACTGAACAACAATTTAATGTGAATATGAGTTTTAGGGTAACATTTTATTTTAGGGTTCAGTTCTCACTAGGGCTGCACAATTCATCGAATTTGTATTCGTGATTACAATTACAGGTGCCACAATTATGTAATCATTCAATAAAATGTAAACGCAATTACAAAAAAAAGTCCACTTCTATTATTCGGTGTACTTAAGATAACCTGTAGAAAGGAAGAAAAAACACAAAGTTTTTCCCTATTGTTTTTATTTTTATTTTTAGTATAAGATTATACAATTACGCAATTACAATTTCAAGGGAATAATCGACAACTATGATTTTTGGAATAATCGTGCAGCCCTAGTTCTCATTATTAACTAGTTGCTTATTAGCATGTCCTATATATTACTAGGATATTGGCTGTTTAAAGCACATATTAATGCCTTATTCTGCATGACCATATTCTACATCCCTTAATACGGCAACACTATGATAACTTCGTGCTTATAATCATTGGTTAAGCATTAGTAAATAGTTAATTCATCGTTTATAAAGCATCTGCAATCTCATTTCTGAATAAAAATGTACCAGTGTCAACACTGGATTACAGGAGTGCCAAAATACAACAAATATTTTTTTTTACAAAACAATAATAATATAATAAAATATTTCACAGTGTGAAAACTAGCTCAGTACTAACTTTAAAACATTAGAGAACAGCCGTGCAAGAAAACTGAGCCTTTAAATCTCATTTGTAAAAGCTTTACAAGGCATCAATAGTCCTCACTTCAGATGAGCTCACAAAATAGTTAACTGACAACTACTTAATGTTTTATAACTACCTGAAATAATCATAATTTCCAGTAGGAATAACACACAGAGCAACTTACTGTATGTCTAAATAATAAGATGCATAAATGTATTTAAATAAATAGTTTATTAATAATTTACTTACACTTTCTAAATGATCCACGGACAACTCCTAAATAATAATATAATACTTAATTTAGAAACGATAAATTGATCATTAATAAAGTATGAAAATACAATTATTAAATACATTAGAGATATACGTATAAACAAAGCATTTATAGCTGTATTTATAAACTGCTTATTAATGTCTTGTATGTGAACTAACATGAACAAACCATGAACAGCTGTATTTTTATGAACTAACGTTAACAAAGATTAACTAATGCTGAACAGAGGTGTTGTTCATGGTTAGTTAATGTTAACTAATGCATTAACTAATGTTAACTAATACAACCTTATTGTAAAGTGTTACCGTCGTGGTCAATAGTGAATGTGTTCCCCATACTACAAGTGTTGATTAAATATTGATTGATTTATCTAAAGTACACTGGTTTGCTTTTTTAGCAGAAAAAACTTTCCTGAACTCATCAACTGAGAACAACTGCAACAAACATTATGCTGTACTACAAAAACTGATATGAATATACTCTAAATTAGAGTGAATACAGGTCATTTGTCATAGAAGTTGCAATTTTATTTTTGGAAATCTCACTCAGAGTTTGGATTGTCCTCATTGAACGGATTCTTTCTGATTAATTATATCGTGACTGAGTTCCTCTTCAAAAGGTAGCGAGGTTGAGATATTTGCCCTCAGTCGCTATTAAAAGCTGAACAGTCACTGGCATTTATTCTTCAATGGGAAAAGAATTGAGCTAATCAAAAAAAAAATAATAAAAAAGGTGAAAAACACTCTCACTGAGGGGCTGATGTCAGATATTGTACTGCAAAGTGAGGCCAGTTAAATTATATTTCCAACAATTCTTCAAATAGCTTGATTGGGCACTAGCCAGCAAGCATATTAAATCACTGTTACAATGAAATATAATTAGATCCAGTCCTCCGTCCACTATCTTTTCCACTATATAACCACGGCTGTGCGTGGAATGCTACTTTACATATTAATCCAGCTGATTAGCTTCTCGCGGGGAGACTATGAGTGATGTTTCATTAAGTTTGAGGAGCAGGAAACAATTTTTCCTCTTTTATGCTTGCCCCTCTCAAGATACAAATAGCCTACCTTTTAATAGGTTTCGTAATTTCTCTCTGAATCTTACTGATTATTTTCATCTTGGAATAAATCACCAGCAACACACTGTCCTGTTTATGCTTGTTTGCGGGTAAGCAGGTTTCAGTACGCACAGGGTTCGGCGTTGTTGTTGACCTTATAAGGTGAAAATTGTCCGCCGTCCTCATGTTAATTTCCCCCTCCTGCAATTATCACCATATAAGGTTACACAGAGAGAGACAAAACTGCTTCACTATTGATATGTTGCAGCTGTCCGTCAATTTGCAAGCACAAAGGACAGCAATTATAGGTTTTCATATGCAAAAAAAAAACATAAAAAAGGAAAAACATCAGTGCGGCAGACAAGAGCAGATACTGAATAACCAAAAGAGTTCTATCCATATCAAAACAGACTCAGAACATGAAAATCTGCACGAAAATGAGATGAGCTTGAATTATACGCAATAATCGAATAATCTAAGGCTTTATTTTCACGTGGTTTTATAGCACAGCATTAAAAAAACAAGCTGGGAGAAATTAAATGGAGGCTGAGTGCTTCCCTCTGGGAAATTTTCAAATTAAGCGCCGCTTGCAAACCTTCCCTCCGTCTGAGAAACATTGTGTCTTTTCACAGACTGGGAAGCTTTAACATGCTCCACGTTGGGATTTCCTTTTAACTGCAACACATCAATGGAACAGATGGATTAAAGGAGGATGCTTTCATCATCTTTGTTTCATATTTGTTGCTTTTCTTTAGGAAGAGCGGGGCAGTGCTATGGTCAAACAATCTTGTTTCCATTTACTTCTTTGAGAGGATCTGACTTCTGTACACAACTGTAGTGATTTACAAACACACAAAAGAGACAATCTAACATCTCACTTTCACTGTGAGCATTACAACTACTGAGATCTGAGAGGATGCATTATTAAAACCTGAAAATCTATAGCCAATGTTCACACAAGTATGATTTATGCAACCATCATGTTTTATTCTAAAGTTATCAGTTTCTGAAAAACAATTGAATGTGTACATGAGTTTTAGTTGAATATTTGTTCATGTAAAAAAGTATGACGGTTTGCTTTACTAGCAGAAATAACTGAACTAATCAACAGCTGCACAAACTTTTAGTCGTACTAAACTTGGCATTGTTCTAAAAATATGATACCAAACAGTTTTAGCCCATCACGCAACATCTCTAAAGAACTAAAATAAGACCTGCATAAAACTATGTGTGTGTACTGTATATACTCACATATACATACTGACTACATACGATTAATAGCCAAGATAAAACCTTTGGAAATGTAATAGGTTACAGATTACAAGATACCCTATTTAGGGCCAGGTTTTCTAAACAGGGCAAATTAGCCAAAAAAGCACAGATGTGAGTGGAAAGTTCTGTGTGTGATCTACTGACGACGTGCAGATTAAAGCCCACAGACGGAGCCGGATCATTTCCATAATGACCAACACAATCTACCAAGAGCAGCGACAGTTAGCGTCTGGTTTAAGAAGTGCGTTTTTTGGGCGGTAAGTAGTGGCGCAAATATCAGTAAACTGACGAGCACAAACCTCAGTAAATCACCTTGCATGATTCATTAAATACTCTCATCCCATAAATGTTGCGTCTGAAAGGGAAACTCCTACAAATGCATATGCAATAAGATCAGCCGCAAAAATAACCCTGTCCACGACTTTTCAGCGCACATTTATCACTGCGTGTCTTTAGTAAATCCTGACAGTAGTTTTTTAACAGCAAAAAAGGTTTGCTCTGGAGCAAGATGTTCGTAAATCCATCACAATTTAATAGTAGTAGTAGTGTAACTATTTAAATTACTTTAATAAAGTTATGTAACATTACTTTTCTAAATTTCTAACGAATGCTTTCAACTGTTAATCATTTTCAAACATTTAAACCTTACAGTAGTACTCAACACTGATTACTGTCAGACTTTCAAAACACTTCATCAATTTAATTGAGATAATCATTTAATTTTAAAGCACAGCCAGCACGAAACCAGACTTTAGCACCTCTTTTTACTTTGAGATCATTCTGAGGTTAAATACAGATTTCTGGATTAAATGTTTTTTAAATTTCCAGCACTGGAACGCATTTTCTATCACTCGCCATGGTGGCAACTCTCAGACAGGTTGTAGCCTAAAGCTTTCAGTGGGGATGTGGATTGATGTAACTGGCAGACGTGCAGATTCAAACAAGAGAGCCAATCAAAAACATCAGAATAGCAGCCTTTAAATGGCAGGAGGCATCATGCACATCAAAAACAACATTTACCCCCTAACATATTCATAAGTAGCTATCATTTAATTACACATTTTTACAGTTTTATTTACATTTATTTTGTAATTAAATCATATAACGCCGTTACATGTAACTTGTTACTCCCAAACACGGTCCAAGCTTTTATATCATCCAGACTGGACTACTGTAATGTCGTGTGTTTAGGACTCTCTCAGTCATTGGTGAATCGATTTCCGCTACTAGACTATTGATTGGTATGAGAAAGAGGGACAGAATCACCCCGATTTTACCTATCAGATATCGGATCGACTTCAAGGCCCTATTAATAATTTAAAAAATTAACTATTGCTCCAGGTACCGCAGTCCCAACTGAAGCAAAAAGGTTTGTATCGAAACATTTTCGATAGCCGGTGGAATAACTTACTGCTCTGTCCGCACATTGAATGCTTTTAAAAACGGCTTTGAAGAAGCACTTTTATGTCTTGCCGTTTGACTCTGAACCAGGAGAGATCTGAATATTAAATTTATGTTGTCGTGTTTGTATTGTCTTTGTTTGGTTTTCTTGATTGCTCTGTACAGCACTGGAGGCAGTAGAAATGTGCTTTTTTTTACAAATAAAATTAACTAAACATATAGTTTTATAAGCAATTAATCAACCCCAGAAGCAATTGTGAATCTTCTGCAAAATTACTTTTCTGTTGACACTAAAAACAGGACTCTTGGTTTTTTTTGTTCTTATCAAATGTTCAAACGCTCTTATAACGTCTACAAAAAAACAAACAAACACTTAAAAGTGAAAAGCAGTAAGACTCCCTCTTAAGCTATAAATGAAACAAAGAGCAGAATTCCTCAGCCTTAAAACCATTTTTGGACATCTAAATAATTTATTTTTGACCACAGCACATGTTTTGAATGACCCCTATTGAATAGTACCTCTTAAGATCAAAAAAAGATCACAGAATTCCCATCCCTGCACTCTGAAAAGCTTCAGAATTCCATTCAGCAGGAAAGAACATGCGAGCGCTCCGAGACAAAGACTTGAAAAACAAAACCAAAGGCCCTTCAGTCCTCAAGAACCAGAGGTAAGAGTCATTAATTAAAACATGGGATAATTGAAATAATAGGCTGGGATCATTGAACTATTCCCACTTTCGCATTTGAGAACGTGGAAAGGGCAACGGCGTGTTGTGAAACTAACTTGCCAAAAGCTACAACTGTCAACATTATCTATAACAGCGGAGTCCCTGATGCAAAATAACGGCTACATGAAAGGATGTTCAAGGGATAGCTTCACTGTACAGAAACATTAACCTCCAGCCCCTCTGTGCATGTGCCATTCTTCCAGCGAAGGTTAGTAGTTAATACACTTATTCTTGTTTAATTCAAATATCTAGTGAGATTAAATGCCGGGAACCAGTGTACATGATTTCTGTACCTCCATTTAAAACGTTCCTCGAACAACCTTCAAGTAAAAACATATCAACACAATGAGAAGATGACGATCAACGTATTTATAATGCTCACAGTTATGCCTCTCTTCTGGGACTTTTTCTAATAAGGCTAAACCAGTGTGTTGGTATTAAAAATGAAGAAAATAACTATTGCTATTTAATTTCAAATATAGTTGTTTTGAGAGTGTTGCTGTCAGTACACAAATAGAATCATACATTCCTATTCTTGGGAACACAACATTGGTTGCAGAAATAAATACAGAGTTTCAATAGAGAGAGAAAGAGTGTTCAGTGAATTAATAATGTTAACATTTCTGAAATACTTGAATCTGTCATAATCAAATATTTTTCATATAATGAGCACTAAACTGTATAATTGCTGTGCCTGGCAAATCAATTTCCTATTAGCTATGTTTCTTTCATGTTTCTCATAGCACCGCATGGTCTCTTTTCACAATAAAATAATGATTTCCTCTTTAATCAATATTACATGTCCATTTATTTATGTAGTTTATTTATTGTTAAGTAGCCAAGGTAATGTTCAGTCAGGTCTTATTTTACATGAATTTATTGTGAACCATGTAAATTATTGCATTTGTAATGTTTTTGTTTAATTTGCAATGACCCTTACGAAAAAGAAGTCTATTCAAGTGTGCTATTAATACACATCTTTTAAACTAAAAATAAGAAAGTGTACTTTCAGTCTACCTTTTATGTACACTTTATGTTCTTCTCAGAAATATACATACAATTGACCTTAAGTATACTTGACTTGTACTGACAGAAAAGTCTAAGGACTGTATCATACACCGGGCGCAAGTGTGCAAGTGTTTTTTGCTAGTTTCAGCCTGACGCAGTTATCATTTTCACATCCAGCGCCACATTGTTTAAATAGCAAATGCACTCGTGCCCATCTGTTCGCCGGCAATATTTTTTGTGTTATTTAAAGGGCGCGTTAGTAATATGCGCCTTTCCGCCGAAAACTGGCTTTTAAAGGGAATGGGAGATGAGACTCTGATTGGTTTATTGCACGTTACGCCCAAAACACACCCAAGACTCATTAACCACTAGGGGTCAGCAGTCGCACCAGCGCAAACAGTATTTAGTCCCAAATAGTATTGAAACAGTACACTTACAAGTTTACTACTAGTACATTGATATATAGTATACTTAAAAATATACTTGAACTTTACTTTATGACCACAGCACAAAAGAAAGATGTTTTGAATGACCAGAGGTAAGAGTCATTAGTTAAAACATGGGATAATTGAAATAATAGGCTGGGATCATTGAACTATTCCCAATTTCGCATTTGAGAAAGTGGAAAGGGCCACAGCGTGTTGTGAAACTAACTTGCCAGAAGCTACAACTGTCAACATTATCTACATATCGGCTATATGAAAGGATGTTCAAGTGATAGCTCCACTGTACAACATTAACCTCCAGCCTTTTTGCACATGTGTTTTGCTGTCAGTTTACAAATAGAAATATATATTTTCATACATCTTATATTTTGAGGAACTGAAAATGACTGCGGTATTATTGTGGCAGTATTTTTTTTTTGTTTAAAGGGTAAGTAATATGCGCCTTTCCGTTCGCAAATTCCACCATGTAAATAGCGAATCCGTCATGGCGCAAGCACAACTGGCTTTTAAAGGGAAAGGGAGATGAGACTCTACGTTACACCCAGAACACACCCAAGACTCATTAACCCTTAGGGGTCGGCGGTCGAGTCGGCGCGACCAACTCGCTTATGGTCGCGAGACTAGGTACAAACTTGTTGGGCCCTATGTATGCTTAGCCTATACTTGTACTCAATCTTTTGATCAAAATATACTTAAATGTATTCTAAGTATACTTGGCTTGTAGATGTGTTTATTATCTTGATTGAGTAGCCTATTAAAAATACTTTTTCACATAGTTTTCGTACATCTTATAAATTTACATTGTTTGAAAATATTGATTTATAAAGAAAACTATTATTACACTTACAGAACACTTAAACATATACTTTTATATACTTAAAAGTGAGCCAATTTAGTCCCAAGCAGTATTGAAACAGCACACTTACAAGTTTACTACTAGTACATTGATATGTATGCTTACCACATAAAGTATACTTGATCATTCCTTTATAAAATGAAAGAATACTTATTTTTCGTAAGTGGAGACAAAATGGATTCAATTGTATGATGAGGAAAAACAACAGATTTTGGATGTTTGTTCACTTATCTGTGAACTTAAGTTGACAGCATTGACAGCAACACTAAATTTAATAATATGTATACTACACAGACTATAAAATAATAATTTTCCTTTTTCTAACATTTGCACAAAAAAAAGAATATAAGAGTAACTTATCACGTTCTGGCGAAAACACCGCTCAACTGCGATGATCAATTCAATTTACAACCGGATGGACAGTTTGGCATTTTGTATTGTCCATCTGCTAAAGGTTGATGGTTTCCGAAATGCAGTCATCAGTAATGTGATTACAGTTCAGACACAGTAATTAGTGAAGTAATCTCATTATAAACTGGAAAAGTCAGGGTGCAAATTGTGGAGTGTTTGGAGGGTCTGACCCCCCTTAATTACAGCCAGAATCATGCAGGACAGGTTTCACATTTTACAACATCTATCCTATTCCACCATCGTGCTTAATCAAGCTCACCGTCTTCCTCTGTCTGTTTGACAATCTCCTCGCTCTCCTTGCTGCCCTCAGGGTTGGCCAGCACCAGCCGTAGTCTGACCGTCACGAAAGGTCTGAGTCCCCTCAGAGTGTAATGAGAGGAGGTCGGTATCAGCTCCTCAGCGGCAAACTCCTGCTGGTTGAACACATACTGGTACTGTACGGTCAGGTTAAAACTGTGGCAGCGTGTCACCGCATATCCAAAGGTCTCCCACTGCAGGGTCAGCTGACGGGCACGGATGTCCACCACGTTCACGTTCTGGGGACCGTTGACTGGATCTGTGGGGAGAAACAGGAAGGAAAGGGAAGATCAGAGACAGGGTCATCTTGACATTGGGCCAATAGACCAGAACAATATTTTTCCTCTTTTGCTTGTTTCATACAACCAACAACTATGTTGAATAGATAATGTACAGTTTTTTTATGTAATACACAGTATATGCACACAACATTTCAAATGTTTGATTTATGTTTTCTTGAAAGAAGTCTCTTATGCTCATCAAGGCTGCAATTATTTGATCAAAATTACAGTAAAAAATATTGTGAAATGTTAGAACAATTGAAAATCTACATGTCATCACTGGGATCTGTCTCCATCTACATGTCATCACTGGGATCTGTCATTCAGAAACATGGCTTTTCCTATCACTGCTATGCCGACGACACTCAACTCTACTTCTCATTTCAACCAGATGATCCCACGGTTGGTGTTCGTATCGCCGCCTGCCTAACAGACATTTCTGCCTGGATGAAGGAACATCACCTGCAACTCAACCTTGCAAAGACAGAACTGCTTGTGGTCTCAGCCAACCCAGCACTTCATCACAATCTCTCCATTCAGCTAGAATCATCAACCATAACTCCGTCCAGGACAGCCAGGAATCTTGGAGTTGTGATTGATGATCAGCTAAAATTCACTGACCACATTACTGCAACATCCCGGTCCTGCAGATTTGCGTTATACAACATTAGGAAGATTAGACCCTTCCTATCAGAGCATGCCACACAACTCCTGGTCCAAGCTCTTGTTCTCTCCAGACTGGACTACTGTAATGCTCTTCTAGCGGGCCTTCCGGCATGTACTATCAAACCCTTGCAACTGATCCAGAATGCAGCGGCAAGGGTGGTCTTTAACGAGCCGAAGAGAGCACACATCACGCCTCTCTTCATCAGTCTCCACTGGCTGCCAATAGCAGCTCGCATCAAATTCAAGACACTGGTGCTCGCCTTCAAAGCAACCACTGGCTCTGCACCAATATACCTAAACTCGCTTGTGCAGACTTACACACCCTTCAGGAGCTTACGTTCTGCCAGTGAACGACGCCTTGTGGTGCCATCCCAAAGAGGCATGAAATCACTCTCACGGACCTTTTCCTGGACCGCACCCACCCTGTGGAATGACCTGCCTATCGCAATTCGAGCAGCCGAGTCTGTAGCCATTTTCAAAAAACAGCTAAAGACACGTCTCTTCCAGCAGCACCTGACCAATCAAGAATAGCACTTAACATTCTATTCATTTTCTGTGTCTGTCTGTCAAAAAAAAAAAAAAAAAAAACAACCTTCTGTCCTGTGTGTTCTGTGTTAGATTAACTGAGACTTGTTACAGCACTTACGTACTGTTACATACTGTAGCCTTTGACTGTTCTAGTTGCTTCTATTGCTCTCATTTGTAAGTCGCTTTGAATAAAAGCGTCTGCTAAATGACTAAATGTAATGTAATGTAATGTAAAATAACTTTCTATTTAACTATATTTTGAATGCATACTTGATGAATTAAAGTATTATTTATTTATTATTATTATTATTTTAATTCTTTCTGACCCCAATCTTTTGAACGGTAGAGTATATATTTTTACAATGTATAATGTCTAAAAACAACTCATTAACTCTTTCCCTGTCATTGACGGAGGTCAAGTGTACTCGATCTATTCCATCTGTGTTTTGATCAACTCTCTGAATCCGATCTGGATGCAGTCTTTGACAAAAATGCGATTTTCTCAGCTTTTTGCTCAAAAATATGCTTTTTTATGAAACTTATGAAACCCACATTCAAGTGTTGATAGAAAAAGAATGCATTAAGCTAGAATAAAACTTTTTCTTTTGTTGTTTTTGTTGTTTTTTTTAAAGCAGAGGGTCTGTTCTTTCTTTTGATATATTACATGTTCAGATATTCATACAAAAAATATTCTGGAGGCCATGAAAATTTCTTGAAAGTCGTCAAAAATGCTGGCGGTGGCAGGCAACTTTAAAACAACAACAAAAAACAGCTGGTGGGGAAAGAGTTAATTATCATCATCGCATGGTTCTCTGATATACTTGATTCTGACTGGTCAATTGTTGCAGTTCAGTCAAATATTTCTTTACAAACCTGCTCATACAATAAAATCATTTAAACTGTAATCAATATTTCATGTCTATTATAGTGAGATAATAGAGTCATTATCACAAGCAGACCATAATGACTGTCTCACTGTAGAGTTAATTTTCAGCGTTATGCAGGCATCCCTTATAGCTCAGCATTATTTGAACAACCTGCTCTTCAGATGTTGTCAAAGAGCTTTGAAAAACAGCGGATTTCAGCAGAGCACCACTTTTATACTACTCAAAATTTCAAGACGTCTGAACAAATAAACACTAAAAAAAGCATTACAACTATCCTCTGCTGTATATGAGATCCTAGAACAATATTGAGTACTGAAACAAACAGTATCAGAGACTCGCCAGTGGATCCAGCGGGGTTGTTGGACAAAATCTCTCACACTAATTCCTCTAGATTAGAAGAAAAGCATAAAAGAGGCAGGCGACTGGTTTTTGACTTTGGCCTTAGAAGAATCTTAAGGGAGCCGAATGTGAAAAGGAGTTTTAACGTCTTAAGATAGTTTACATCGTGGCAGATCTCTTAGGGCGCTATCATTCTCAAAGTTCATAGATTTCCTGGTGCACGGCAATTTGAGCATTGTGAGAACGGTGTCACGTCTAGGACAGACATCAGTGTTTTTCAGCTTCAATGGCTCAGTCATCAGTGGTTCCTACACATGCGGGAGGCTTAGGCTTACAACGTCTGAAATGCATTGTGTTCAACTGCATTGTGTTCAAGATCAAGCAAACCAGACAGATTGGTAGGAAAGTCAAAAAAAAAGAGCCATAACTGCTTTGTTGTCTGTACCTAATAAAAAAAAGGAAGCCAAAGCCTCATTTAAGGTGCTCTGTGGGATATTAGCACTGTTGCTAAACTCTTTTGCTTAATCTTAGCTGAGCAAAATACAGAAAAACAACAACAAATGACCCACAACCCCAAATCCTTTGTTCCTGATGGCCAGATTACAGCTAATATATGGTTAATCAGAGTCGCTTCTTATCTAAAGGTGTCATCTAAGCAGATTTGAGACTGTAAATCCTACGTGGCTAAGCCTCACTAGAATGGCTATAAAAATAGAGACATATGTCCGATCGAGCAATGTTTAGGCTCTCGGCCAGCGAGGGTCCTTGCCCGACATGTAGCCCCCCGTCGAGGCGAGGTGTTGCAGGGGTAGGGGATTTGCCTGGTGGACAGGTGTGGGGTAACAGAATCACCATTAATCTGACAGAAAGAGGTGAATGTGTGAGAGCATTAGCAACACGCTAATGCTCGGCTGCGGGGTACGCCGTGGTGCCATAGGTGGGCTTTTGAGTCTGAATGAGGGCTGGTGTAGTTTAGCAAAGGGAGATGCTGATGGATGACGAGCGCAGAGGGTCATTAATCGCAGACGTTGGGGAGAATTGCATAAGAGAAATCAATCTTCAGTACTGCTGCTGCGCTGCTTTGGCGCGATCTCTTCAGACCCAAACGCCCCGTAACATTTATCACACCTCCACCATCCCTCTCGCTCTCTGGAACGAGAGAGGAAACTGCACGCAATAAACATATCAATAGGTGTCCACCATACCCAGCTGCGTGGGTTTTTTTAAACTGAGATATTCAGATGAGGGCAAAACAGAGGCAGGGAATGAACAGCAGCAGAAAAACAACAACAGTGAAAAATGAAATAAAAGAAAATGTGTCTCATTCGCCATTAGGAAATTGTATCATGCATCAGCAAATGCTTTCTAGATATCAGCATAGAGCATTGGAAACGACATGATGGCCCATTTTAATTTTTCTAAATAAAAGCATTTAACGGCTATTTGCTGTATAAAACAAATGGAAAAACAACAGTAAAAAAACACTGTTGAAAACTAAATAAATAAAATTATATAAAAAAATTAAAAAGTAACAATTATTTACAGAATTTTACTTAAAGGGTTAGTTCACCCAAAAATGACAATTAGCCCATGATTTACACACCCTGAAGTGATCCTAGAAGTATATGACATTCTTCTTTCTGACGAATACAACCAGAGTTATATTAAAAATGTCCTGGCTCTTCCAAACTTTATAATGGCAGTGACTTGTTGGGTCATTTTTAAAGTCCATAAAAGTGCATCTATCCATCATATAACTGCCCCACACGGCTTCTGAAGTGAAGTGGCGCGTTTGTGTAAGAAAATTGTACAACTTTATAGACTAAAATAACTAGCTTCCGACGGTCAGCGGTACGCAAGTCAACTTGCGCTAAAAGAGTAACCCCTGACGCTCTATCCTCTGCTCTTCTGCGTTCGTCAATACGCATGTGTCAAAGGTTCAAGGGTTACTTTAGTCTATAAAGTTTTAAATATTAAAGGGGTGGTAAAACACATTCTTTGAAGGCTTGATTGTGTTTGTGGGGTGCACTGTAACATGTGTTCATGCCTCGTTTTTAAACAATTGCATTATTTTTCATATATTTTACCTTTATTCTACACTGCTCTGTCCCTCCTTGTAAAAACGGTCTGATGGTTTCCGGATTCTATGAAGCCAGTCCCTCAAAAATACGCAATGGGCTCAGATTGGTTAGCTGGCCCAGTGCACGTTTGTCGGAAACGTCACGCCCCTTACCTTTACCGGTAGCCTCAGGCTACTAGCCTGTGCTTTGGGTAGTACAATGGCGTCAATAAAACCATACCAATTTGAGCCCGAATCAGACAATTTTAGTGAAGATGATCGAGCAGAACCTGTTCAGTCCTCAAGAGTAAAGACTGCGGATCAATAGTGATCGCTACTGAATGGCACTGTTACTTTTGTATTTTTAAAACGATTATAGCCAAATATCTGTTGCAAGAACGAACACTAAACATTGGCTTTACTATAGTATCCAAATCAAACACAGAACCATGTTTAGCATGCCTGTAGATAAACAATACATAAAAGCTCTAATCAAAGAATAATTTACACTAATGCCAAGTTCGCTGTTGAGATTTTAAAAAGTTTGTAACGTTAGGTGTTTGTCGGATAACGTTATATGAATGAGCATTTAACAAACTGGTTTGCAGAGCCAAATGAGCGTTGTCATCTGTTTACTTCCTTGCTACAACGTACAATTAACAACACAAACTATTACAGGAAAACACATCGACGAAAAATAATGCATGTATCTGCTGCAAATGCGACCGTGTTCCCCTCTGTCTCATACACGCATGCATATAACATGTTGTATGTTAAACGCATTGCAACGCACCCCCGTCCCTAGGAAGGCTGAACAAAGTTGACCTGCAATCCGGAATAAAATAACAGCGTTTCGTCGGCATTGGCAACAACACTCCAGCCTACTAACTATACCACAACAACGCTTCCCTGCTGCGATACAAAATGGCCTACCCCCCCCCCCCCCCCCCCCTTATTTCCTATTCTCGGAGGAGGGGTTTATGTAAATATTGGGGCTGGTGATGTCAGAGACCCTGGAGGAATGTCTGTAGTCCTTACTGGCCGTTTGCTGTAGTCCTTAGAAATTGATTTCTTTAAAAGCAAATATCTCCCTTTGCTTTAAACTTTGAACGTTGTAACTTTGCAGATGTTGTTAATGCTCAAACAGCAACATTACACACTAGCTAAAGTTAGAAAAGTGAAATTGTGGTTTACCTCCCCTTAAGATTTTTTCTAACACAAACGCGCCACTTCACTTCAGTAGGCCTTTATTAAGGCCCAATCCCATTTCTACCCCTTAGCCCTTCCCTTTCCACTACCCCTTAGTGGAAAATCTCAAATCTCTTTTGGCTGCAGTGGTAGAGGTAAGGGGAAGGGCCAGATAGCCCTTCAAACTGAGATTTTTCAGGACCACACTTCGAACGAAGGGGTATGAGGTGTATCCCTCCACCGACTCCGTGCGGCTAGAATGTGTGTGTGTTGCCACTCGGGAACGATCACTTGTGTGTTGCCTGGCTGCCAGTTTCTCCGTAGCCGTATTTGAGTGACGTGAACACATATTAATAATAGTTAAAAAAATATATCAGGTCATCCTTCGTAACGCAGTTGATATTTACATTACACATCGTCTGTAAACTCTTGCGCTACCAAGGCAATGACTTACTTGACGTATAACCGATTAACATTATCGCAGCCCCACAGTTGTTCAACGAAACCATATCCGTACCGGCCAGCTCGGATCAGCACGGAATGGAACGGTTAATAAACAAAGAGAACAGTTTGGCCCGATGGAAAAGCGGCTTCACTAGTTTTGTATGTTCTGTATCATTCTGTATCATCTTAGGAAACTCTGGCTCATTTTTGAACTAAAAACTAATGCCGTTTTATTATGTCCAAATACAGCGCAAAACTCTGTTGGGAGTGAGTAATTTGTAAAACGTGCTCGTGCCTGATTTCTGTTAGATATAGCCAATGCACTTCATTGCTGTTCATACTGGTTAAATGTCACATGACACTAATAAAAGAAATGGGGTATGATGACATATGACGTGTGATGGCGTGTAATGGTATAGTAGTGGTGTTCCATTTCTTAGGGGAATATTTTCACCCCTACGCCTTGCCACTCTGTTTCAAGGGGCAAGGGAAACGGGTAGGTGTACGGGAAGGCGAAGGGGAATAAAATAGAATTGGGATTGGGCCTAACCCCCCGGAGCCGTGTGGAGCAGTTATATGATGGATATGCACTTTTATGGACTTCAAAAATGACAACCATTCACTGCCATTATAAAGCTTGGAAGAGCTAGGACATTTAATATAACTCTGATTGTATTCGTCTGACAGAAGAATGTCATATACACCTAGGATGGCTTGAGGGCAAGTAAATCATGGGCTAATTTTCATTTTTGGGTGAACCATCCCTTTAATACCCATTTATAATTGAGTAAATGATATTTAAATTAATTACATAAAAAAGAATAGAATAGAACAGAATAGAATAGAATATGAGAACAAGCTATTTTTGTGTAACTGTAAGCCGAGGCAATATGAGGCATTGGGAGTCTAGCAGAAAACGATAAAAAACCAGCAGGCCGACAGATGCATTACTACAGTCCTAAAGAGCCTGTGCTTTTCTTGAGTGAAAATGTTTCGATATTTGTTCAAGGTTGCACTCAGCCTTCAAAACTCACTAACCTTCCCTCGCAATGGTCATTTGTAGACCAAAGTGGCACCATCGGTTACATGAAAACATGACCAACCTTCAAAGACACTGAAGAAAAGAACCCATTAAAGGTTAAAAGTGTATATGGACACAAAATACTGTATATAAGCTTAGCTCCCAAACCCAGTGAGCTGCTTTGCTGTATACAGAAAGAAAAGATACCAGTCATAAAGGTGAAATTCATGATGATCTCAATAAAACATGACAGATGGCTAATAATGAAATGATCACACACATGATCTCGCAAAGTTTTGGAACAAAGCAAAAAAAAAGAAAGAAAGTGTTTACAGCACATAACGCAATTAAGGTATATTGGATGTGGACAGGAAGTACACATTGTGTGCCGTTAATGCATTTATAGTATTTGATATCCAAAGTCTCCCGAAGACTCGAGTCACCCCATGCAGCGACACGACTCAAATCAATTAGATTAACACTGGGAACAGATGTTGGGTCGTTTCTCTCCAGAGTGTTTTTTTAATTACTGTCTGTTTTTTTGTTGATGCAGTAAACAATACTTAGCATTTAGCTCTGGATGTAACTTTAAAACTTCTCTCTTTAATTAGGTGATGCGTGTGAAACTGTCGTACTTTGCGCAGCGGGAAACGAGACTTTGGGAATCACGCTGGGACTTGACGTTCATGTCGGGTTACATTTACAGCTAAGGATCTTACGGCTGCAGAAGTCACAAACATTGAGGATAACTGACATCATATAGAAGTTCCTCATGCATACTGGCTCAGCAGAAGCAGTTTTCACCTTCACTACAGCATTGAGCACTAAAACACAAAGCCAAGCAAAGTTCTGCTAAACTGTGCTACTGCATTTTAGCCAAGGGCATGTTGAAGGACCGAGTGTCACTGTGTGGCAAAGTTGAACATAAAGGCAAACTCGATTTTCATGAGGATATACCGGAAAAGATGCTACGTTAAAGTGCTGTGTTGCAATTCCAGTATATTCAGTGTGCGGATAGAGGAAAAAAGGGGAATTTAAAGGGACAGTTCACCCAAAATTATAATTGTGCCATCATTTACTCAACCTTTTGTGTTCCACAGAAGGAATACATTCAACGACAAGAGGGTGAGTAAGTGGTTTCATCATTTTTGGGTGAGCTATTCCTTCGAGCGGAACCAGCTGGCAACATCAGCAAGAGTTTCAAAGGCAACAAAATACATTTGGTTTGAAGACGTTGCGATTTCACACTGATGATCTTGAGGGGAAAAAAGTGGAAGGGGAACGGGGGAAATGGAGAGATAGACTCGGCAGATCAAAAGGAATATACTCTCTGTGAGGCCGACACTGCCGTCTGTCTGGTTGTCCCTTTGTGGGTTTGCTGTTGTTGTGGTTTATCCTGTAGTGCACAATAACCTCCAACAGCCAACTATAGCGTCTATTCCACAGTGCTTGCCATTCATCTAAATAAATAACCCTTGACTACATCCTTTTCTTTTCCCTTTTCTACCTACCTGAAAATGTAACAGAAGTACAGGTAGTACTGGACATGTTCCATGGCAATGCAAGTGTTTTTTGAACATACCATGGTATACACTACTATTCAAAAGTTTGTTTTTGAAAGAAATAATACTCACATTTACACGTTTCAAAAAAAATAAAATAAATAAAATCAAATAAATTATTATTTTGATCTTTCTATTAATCCTAGAACCCTGAAAACATCACAGTTTCCACAAAAATATGAATCAGCACAACTGTTTTCAACATTGATAATAATAAATGTTCAAATCATCATATTAGAATGATTTCTGAAGGATCATGTGACACTGAAGACTGAAAATTCAGCTTTGATCGCAGGAATAAATTACATTTTTAAATGTACTAAAATGGAAAACAGTTATTTTAAATTGTACAAATATTACCGTTTCACTGTAGTTTTTTTTTATCAAATAAATGCAGCCTTGATGAGACTTCTTTCAAAAACATCATACTTACCCCCAAAATTTCCAGCATTGTTATTTTATTTTATACTTATTTTTAGGCATATGAATATGAATCATTCAGTAGCATGTGATTTATCAAAATATAATGGTATTGTCAACAGGTACCATCAGGAACCACAAAAGTTGGAGATAATGGAGAGGTGGTGGTCCAGTGGGTTAAACCACTGAACTGATATGCAGAAGGTTGCTGGTTCGATCCCAGCGGTCACCACCAGTGTGTCCTTGAGCAAGGCACTTTACTCCATGTTGCTCCAGGGGGATTGTCCCTGTAATAAGTGCACTGTAAGTCGCTTAGGATAAAAGCCAAAAATGCCAAATGCATAAATATAAACGTTCTCTCTTGCTTATCTTTGTTATTTCTCTCTATATCTATGAAATGATCTACCTCTTCAAATCCCTCAATAACTGAGATTGCCAAACTATTCACTGACAGACAGGAAGACAAATCCAAACTGAACGCTGAACACAAAGAGAGAATGCTGAGGAAAATGCTCATTCTGCCACAAGTGAAAGATGTTGAGAACAGCAGTTGGTCTGAAAGGGGAGAAGCAGCCATTGCATTGACAAAAAATACAAAAAATTATTTATATCTTGTTGGTTCATTCACTTTTTACAAGGAACAACTACAACACGACAATGTACTCTATTGTTCTTAGGCTACCCCATTGCTATGGGAACTGCTGAGGAGATAAGAGGAGGTCAGATGGATTCTCATTTTACAACACAATATTTCAGAAGACACAACTTGATATCACCGTCATCTGATCTGAGGACACTGTTGTGGCCTGTAGTTCAGATTTTTAATTGCTCTACAAACATTTTCATTGCACTGTAAAAAAATATGATCAATAAGTTATGACAACAAATGTTTTTACGTTAATTTAACTCATCGAAATAAGTTAAGCAATTTCAACTTTTTAATTTAGGTTATACAAGATTCAACTCAATTTAGTGAGTGAAATTGACTTGTACTTTTAAGTTGTTTTAACTTAAAAATTTAAGGCAGCAACAAAACTTAAGTTTTCAAGACATTTTTTACAGTTTTTATATATTTTTATATTTTTAGAAACATTTGATATGCCTCAGAAGAACGTAATATTAAAAACTAAAATAATAATAATAATAATAAATATATATATATAAAATGTATACTAAAAATAAATCATTTAAATAAAAATAATTAAATGACATTAAAAAAAATTTTTTTTAAAACGTTTAAAGCAAAAAGCTCACACTAATTAAAGTTTTCATAATTGCAATAAGAATAGAAAATGACCCAACAATAATGAAACTATACTGCAAAATATTACTGATTTTGGGTTATTACTAATTTTAAGTTAGCCTTGTAATATTGTAAACATGAATATTAAATATTTACTTTAGATATTTGTATATTTTCTTTTCAGATGCAGATTATATTTTTTGTCAATTGCAGAAAACAGCCATTTTAACTCATCCACTGGTACTTGTGTTCATAAATGGGTTAAAATGGACACGGAGAAGAGAGATGCATTGTTTCAATAAAAACAAACAATAAAAACTGGGAGAAAATCTGTACAGAAAGAAAAAAAAAAACAATACACACAGAGGGGTTATAAAACGAAAAGCCATAAGACACCCTCACGCAATCCATTCCCAAAAGATGCCTCCAAGTCTGTCTTGTTATTGTTCAGCCTTCAACTGGTTGCTGGACGGGGGAAAAAGCAATCACCCTTCCCTCTTCCCTAGTCAATCATAAGCTCCGGGATTCCAATCATTTAAACCTTCCAAGATCAAAACAGTGTGAACTGCCTTTCTCTCCACTTCCTGCTGTAATGACTTCATGCAACGAGGATCATGATATATCAAACGGCGGGCGGCGAGGAGGAGAGCAGATCGGTTGGAGTTGGGATAAGAGTGGAGGGGAAAAGTGCTTATATTCATGAACTACGCGGGAGGTTTCAGGACATTACGGAAAGAATGGGAGTGCTTGTAAGCAATCTGTTGTAGAAGGGGGGCGACGCAGGGCAATTGTGAGAAGACTTGAAGAGCTTTTGAATCAGAAAAGGTTGGAGAAGGAATCACAAAAGACATACTGGAGCTTGCGTGGTGGTCTCTGGAGTGTCTTTGTGTGGATTGCTGGGGTGTGAACGAGTTTAACTAACATTTAGAACACTAATTCTACAGACCAAGAAACCGAACAATCACATTCTGAACCCACAAAGCAATTCTGCTTTCACAAGCGTGACAATTTCATTGTCATATAAATCAAAATTGAGCTTTGTCTCCCCACAGAGATGATTGATCCTTTGCTTTTTGTTCAGGGTTGAAGTGCTTTCTGGCCTTGGCTTTATGATAAGCCAGGACATAAGCAACTTAAATTACTACAACAAAACTGCTCACTGCAGAGAATAAATAATTAAGCCAATCACATGCATATACAGTATCAGCCATTAATACATTAATTACAGTATCAGTAATAGTGCATATACACTATTTACAGTGATGCAAAGAGGAGAATAAGTCCAAAAAAATAACAATATTCAACCCATTTTAATGCATATTCAATGTCCTACTATTTAATTATGTCATCATATAATGACTCCAGACAGACATTATATTTAGCATAGAAATATGCATGTACATGTGTGCATAATCTTTTCAATATATGCTGGCAAATTGAAAGAATAAATAACATAGATGCTTTACGGTTCAATCCAGGGGTTCCCAAACTTTTTAGGACCTAGACAAGTATAATCTCAAGACTCACCAAAATATTTGAGATGGGGAGTGAGGCTACTTCTTACTTGATATGATACATAAATTAATAATTTTAGAGAGAATTATGCATTTTATTTCTGGAAAAAATCCTCCGACGACGATGCAAATATCGTCATTTTGCGTCATCGGAGGATTTTTTTGGCCAGAGGCTTAAGACTACAGCCAGTAGAAGGAGCTGTTCGGCATGTTATCAACCCGCCCACAGGGGAGAGATCTCACGCACAGAATGTAAATGTGCTCGGCCTCGGGCATTCATAACCGGAGCGGTGCGGAGCAAAGTGAGTGTTTCAACTTTTCAATGAATTCCTATGAAAGTTAAGCTTCCATATGCATCAGAAAACGCGCCAGACTGGACAAGCGCTGAGAATGACTGTCGCGCTTACCTCAGCTCTGCTCATCTCTTACTTTGCTGTCGTGCTGAATAAAAATCGGACTCCTGCTGCGTTTGTCCTGTGACTTTCGTTCGACTCACTCACACTTTATTGAAAATTCACGTTCAGTTTTTAATTGTAGTGTTTATTCTCTAACTGAATAAACACTACAATTAAAAACTGAAAAACCGTTGGGTGTAGGGAGTGGCCTCGTAGGGCAGCGAAGAAAGTGCATTCTGGGAGTTGTTGTCTTTCATCCACATGAGACAAAAATACATTTTCTGTCTTCTCAGTCTATTAAGGCACCAAATTCAAAAATAAGTTCACTTTTCTACTACATAAATGACCCAGTTTAAATACACATTCATCTTCCCAGCGCTGATGTGCCCTTTTAAGGCTTAATATAATGTAAACAAATGAGTTATTAAAAAAGAAATCACCCCCTCACAGTTGTCATGAAGGGCAAAATTAGTTGAATAGACCAAAAATACTTTTTGTACCAGACTGTAAACATGTTTTTTTCTGCTGTAAAGTTGGGCATTTTAACATGGGGGGTATATGGGATTGACTCCCTTTTGGAGCCTGTCTCTGATGGCCAGTCGATGAATTGCAGTTTAATTTGCAGCACTTCTGTGTTGGATTTAAGAGAGAGACCGGAAGGTTGCGCTTGGTCACTACAAGTCGCATGTGTACGCTTCAATTTGAAACACTCAGCGCAAACATTTATATAATTAAACCATAGCCTTTGTGATTCAGAAAAAATCACACTAAGCAATATTGTGATTTCGATTTGTGTGTGTCATCCACTGAAACATTAATTTAGCTGCAGCCAAGTGACTCTGCGACCTACAATTTGATAACCCCTGGTTCAATAAACTCCATTAAATTTTCATATCAGTTTATGACACAACTTGTACTATTTCTAGGCAGCAGACAGTATGCAAATTTGCACGCATCATTGACCTATGATCTTTGCACAAATGTGTAGTATACTGTATCCCAGAATACACTGCGCTCAAATTGACCTTCCCTTTCTAGTGTGTCAAATGCACACTAAACTCATTTGATTGGACTAGAGATTGGTTGAGATAGTCTATTAGTTAGGTCAAGTAGTTTATTTACATTTTCTCTTCAAAAATTCATGATAAAATCCTCTCCAATAAAAACCCTCTCAGAAAGCATGCGTCTTTAAACTTCATTAACACATCAGCCATACACACGCTTTTGGATTTATATTTAAATGTATGTGATTTTGTAGCATACTGAAGTTTGAAGAGTTACAAATACAATTTAAACATGTAGATGCAATGTTACTTATTCAACAGAATGTGCTAAAGGGACCATCAAAATAAAGAGAAACCAGTTTATGATATACAGTGCATGCATTTAGTAATACAGGTGCTGGTCATATAATTAGAATATCATCAAAAAGTTGATTTATTTCACTAATTCCATTCAAAAAGTGAAACGTGTATATTATATTCATTCATTACACACAGACTGATATATTTCAGATGTTTATTTCTTTTAATTTTGATGATTATAACAGACAACTAAGGAAAATCCCAAATTCAGTATCTCATAAAATTAGAATATTACTTAAGACCAATACAAAGATATGATTTTTAGAAATCTTGGCAAACTGAAAAGTATGAACATGAAAAGTATGAGAATGTACAGCACTCAATACTTAGTTGGGGCTCCTTTTGCCTGAATTACTGCAGCAATGCGGCGTGGCATGGAGTCGATCAGTCTGTGGCACTGCTCAGGTTGCTCTGATAGTGGCCTTCAGCTCTTCTGCATTGTTGGGTCTGGCATATCGCATCTTCCTCTTCACAATATCCCATATATTTTCTATGGAGTTAAGGTCAGGAGAGTTTGCTGGCCAATTAAGAACAGAGGTACCATGGTCCTTAAACCAGGTACTGGTTGCTTTGGCACTGTGTGCAGGTGCCAAGTCCTATTGGAAAATGAAATCTGCATCTCCATAAAGTTGGTCAGCAGCAGGAAGCATGAAGTGCTCTAAAATGTCCTGGTATACGGCTGCGTTGATCTTGGACCTCAGAAAACACAGTGGACCAACACCAGCAGATGACATGGCACCCCAAACCATCACTGACTGTGGAAACTTTACACTGGACCTCGAGCAACGTGGATTGTGTGCCTCTCCTCTGTTCCTCCAGACTCTGGGACCCTGATTTCCAAAGGAAATGCAAAATTTACTTTCATCAAGGAACATAACTTTGGACCACTTTTTTTCCTTTTTGTCTTTAGCACAGATGAGACGCTTCTGACGCTGTCTGTTGTTCAAGAGTGGCTTGACACAAGGAATGCGACAGCTGAAACCCATGTCTTGCATACGTCTGTGCAAGTGGTTCTTGAATCACTGACTCCAGCTCCAGTCCACTCTTTGTGAATCTCCCCCACATTTCTGAATGGGTTTTGTTTCACAATCCTCTCCAGGGTGCGGTTATCCCTATTGCCTGTACACTTTTTTCTACCACATCTTTTCCTTCCCTTCGCCTCTCTATTAATGTGCTTGGACACAGAGCTCTGTGAACAGCCAGCCTTTTCTGCAATGACCTTTTGTGTCTTGCCCTCCTTGTGCAAAGTGTGAATGATCGTCTTTTGGTCAACTGTCAAGTCAGCAGTCTTCCCCATGATTGTGTATCCTACAGAACTAGACTGAGAGACCATTTAAAGGCCTTTGCAGGTGTTTTGAGTTCATTAGCTGATTAGAGTGTGGCACTAGGTGTCTTCAATATTGAACCTTTTCACAATATTCTAATTTCAGAGATACTGAATTTGGAATTTTCCTTAGTTGTCTGTTATAATCATCAAAATTAAAAGAAATACACTTTTGAAATATATCAGTCTGTGTGTAATGAATGAATATAATATACAAGTTTCACTTTTTGAATGGAATTAGTGAAACTTTTTGATGATATTCTAATTATATGACCAGCACCTGTATACTAGTAATCTAACATCATGGAAACACTTCACGAACAGTCAACAATGAACCAAAGACTTGACTACAATCAGAGGACATCTTCAGAACAAAACAGTCCGGCCCCACTTTATATTAGGTGGCCTTAACTACTATGTACTTACATCAAAAAATAAGTACAATGTACTTACTGTGTTCAAATTGTATTGCAAAACCATTTAGCTAATATTGAGGTGGGATACGGGTAGGGTTAGGGACACGTGTGGTGGAGTAAGTTTAAGGTTAGGGTTAGGTGTAAGGGAAGTGTCAACTATGTAATTACAAATGTAACTACTGAAATTAATTACAGATGTAATTACATGCAGGTATTTTCTTAAATGTAAGGACAATGTAAAAACATGTATGTACAGTGCATTGTATCAAATTATTAATTAAAATGTTAGTACATAGTAGTTAAGGCCACCTAATATAAAGTGGGTCCAACAGTTCCAAGGCTGTACTTAATTCAGTTCACCGTTAGCCTGAAAAACTAAGGCATTTGTGCATAAAAGTTCAGATTTTGTAATTTCAGCAAACATCTCATTAGGGCCCGAGCACCATCGGTGCGAGGAAATTTCTGAAGACAAATACTTCAGCTGCAATGGTGCTAGTATGAAGTTACATGATATAAATTTTAATTGTCCGTTCAATCAAAGGCTGAAAAAGGTTACAATATTGCTATTCCCCTCTTATCGAGAGTGAAAGACCTTTCTGTCTCCGATGACCTCGACTGGAAAAGGTCAAGGAGCACACTACTATGTGTGAATTATGAAGTCACTCTGAGGAGCCGGAGTCTCAAAGGACCAGATGCCTCAGTAGATCTGTGATATTATAGCAATAAAAATAAATTGTAAAAAAATATTGCATCATTATAGCAGTATCTTTGTTTCAAACAAATCTGATATCAAAATGTGTGTGTGTGTGTGTTCTTTTTATTGGGTAGGGTTAGGGGTCGGTGTAGGGAGGGCTTTTATTGTCCCATTAAGGCGGCATCAAATTAATAATTTTAATAAATATAACATTTACACTCTGTTATTATTGCATTCTGTTAATGTACAACAATGAGGTGCAAATAGTATATATATGTCAAATAAAGTATAAATAGCATCTAATTAATATTTACACATATTGCAAAGAACTGCTACTTTTACATGGTGTAAATAGAATATATCACTATTTTCACTTATGTTATTTCACTTATAAACAGCAGTGAATAGCATCTACAGCTATTTGCACTTAATGTAAATATCATCTATCGCTAAGAAAATATGTTATTTTCACTTTCGCCTTATCAAATTTCTATTTTCAATTTCTAAAAAATACAGAAATATACAAAATTGAATAAAGTTATCAAACAATCTGCACTGCATATATTATAAATTTAATATAGATTAATCCCCATTAAAACATACAATTAACTACAATTAGCATTAATTGCGTTATATATTTTTTTACGCTTTTAAACTGAAAAAAAATTAAATCGCATGCATTAAACATGCTACACAAATTAATCTGAATCGGCTCAAATGCAATCAAAATCAGAATCAAAATATAATTGAGCCAATTCAAAATGAATCAAATCAACTGAAATAAAGTAATCAATTTAAGTCAAAACAAAATCTTGTGACTCAGAATCAAAAAATCTGGATCGATACTCAACCCAAAAACATTTTATTTCATGAACTGCATGTTTTTTTTATTTTTTATCATTTAATACTTCAAACCTCAAATTCAAAAGTATGCTTATGCCAATTTTCTTTTAAAATACATGCAACTTGGTTTTGCTATGTGCATTTTATATCCAATGCAATGACATTTAGACATTTAGACATTTAGTACAAATACTTTTTGGAGCCACTAAGTTGTAACTTGTATCATTTTGATTTGATCAAAACATTTAGGCAAAAAAAAAAAAAAAGGTTTTCATGGTTAAGTTGGTTAAAACTGTTTGCAGTGCATGCAGCATTAATAATCACATTACACGGTTTTGAAATGTTTTTCACAAGCCAACAAATGCAATTTCATTTTCACTGCATTCTACTTATACTTGTCTGCTGTGAAGGAAACTTTCAATTTTATTTTGGTTTCCACTTCTCTGTCTCTGTGTCATTTTTGGACACACTAATGTTTGTGCCCGACGTCATGTATTTTAGAGGGGTTTCAGGAAGCCTGAATGAGGGGGGCAGCTCCACCTGTCAGCCGCCTCTGGTCAGCATGCTATCTGCAGCCATGCACGTCAAGACAGGTGACAGCTCCGAAGGGAACGAAAGAAGAGGGCAGTGCTCGCTTTTCCCTTCCAACTTCACATTGTTTTCCTGCTCTCCAGTCAAACGGCTCTTCAACCAGCCATTCCCCTCAAGATAAGCCCCCTATAGCATCTCTCTCAGTCATTTGGAGAACTAACTCTCTAATCCCTTCACAGATCTGTTGATCTTTAAACAAAAGGTTGGTTCAGGCAACAGCAAGCACATGAACAAAATGCGCCATTAAAATGAAAGAACACCAGCCGATATGTCTTACGAAACATCGTCCTCTGTGAATACATTTCACTTTTCAAGACAAAAAAATCTGACAGTGCAGTAAAACTCTCCACTCGCAGCCCGCCATGCTGCACCACGCTCGTCTGCTTCCCTTTCAAATCTCCTTCCTGTTCTTTCATCAAACTGAGATCATTACGCTTAAGATAGGTTGCCTGGAAACAATTCACAGAAGAGTTGGCGATTAAATCATTGTTACTCTTTTAATGTGCCACGGTGAACGTACTACCCGAGTCTGCCTGGACTGGTTATTAATGATTACTCACGTTTTGCATGCTGAGAATCTGACACTGTCATTGGCAGCTTATGTACCTTATTGCTAATGCACCAAAACCCATAGGGCATCTGGTTGACGGGTCCAAATATAGTCATGCAGAGTACAATGGAAGACAGATATAGAGAAAGAAAGACTAAAAATGCTACGTTATCAATGTGGACGAAACCAAATATATCATTCACTGCAAACCGACAACCTATGTTTGTGATTTCCTGGTTGATCTAATGAATAAAATTGGCATCCATCACTTAATTTTTAAAGGTCCCGTTCTTCGTGATCCCACTGTTCAAACTTTAGTTAGTGTGTAATGTTGCTGTTAGAGCATAAATAATACCTGTAAAATTATAAAGCTCAAAGTTCAATGCCAAGCGAGATATTTTATTTAACAGAAGTTCCCTTTCAAAGCCTACAGCGAACGGCTGGCTTGGACTACATCCTGGTACTTCCTTCATAAATGACGTCAGTACAACAGTAGAACAGACTAACCTCCGCCCACAAGAATACGCGAAAAAAGGGGGCGTGGTCTTGTTGCTGTCCCACGTGGAGAAGAGGACGTGTCGCGTGGAGAAAAGGAAGTGTTGCGTTTGAGTGTGTTTGTCGCCATGTCGTTGAGACGCTGTTATTTTCATCCCGGAGTCAAATCACCTTTGTTTGGCTTTCCCAGGGACGCTGTAGAGATCATTGAGCGCATACATTTCCCGTTAAGAGGCGTGACCTTTCCACGTGCGCTAAGCTGCTGTCGAATTACAACACAGGAACCGTGACACGTTCGCTAAGCTGCGGTCAAATCACAACACGGGAACCGCTGGCACAATCAGAACTCGTTACGTATTTCTGAAGGAGGGACTTCATAGAACAAGGAACTCATCAGCCGTTTTTAGCACAGTGAAAACAGCGGTATACAGATAAGTAAATTGTGTTAAAAATACTGTTTTTTTTTTTACACGCGAAACATGAACACATGTTATATTGCACACTGTAAACACAATCAAAGCTTCAAAAAAACACGATGTGCAAGACGCACAGCCGAAGTAGCACATCCGACTAAAAAGCTGGTTCAACCAACCGTCGAAATCTGCCAAGGATTACCGAGGAGTCTGATGAGTGACTATAAATCCTTTGTCGAGAGATGTAAATAATGTACAATAGTTAATTGTACATGCAGATTATATTTTAAGTGGTAAAGCAAAATCAGGTTATAATAGGATTCTTTCTATATACTTTAGATATGTATATACATTTGTGCAACAAATGTGTGCTGTAGTTGCGGATCTTATTCAAGATGTCGGCAACTCAATATTGGTCAGTCGTATCCGACAAAAGATCCGCAAATGAAACTAACTACAAACTCCATTAACTTAAGTGAATGAAAGGTAATAATCAGCAATAGGCTATGCGTTCACACAAATAACTTTTTTTTAATGTTTCATTGATACAACATGACTGAGTTGAAATGCATAGTGACATCATTGCAAGAACCTATGAATCGGCTTTTTGAATTGATTCATTGAACCAAACAGTCCGAAAAGAATCGGTTCAAGGAAATGAATCAGACTTTGCATCACTAGTAAATATAACAGTCCAAGCCCACACTAGATGACGACAGGAAGTATAACAGTTAATTATCAGCATAAGACTTAGCTGAAAAGCAGGCGACAGGTAATATCCACAGGTCTGTAGAGACAAGGGTTGGGTCCATTCAGCACACGTGAAGTCAGACAAAGAGTGAGTGAGCTCTTTTAAAGGATCCTGGTGAGGTGCTGACGAGGTGTAGATGTGCATGATTAGGACTCTGGTGAACGTGAGCAGGTGTATGACAAGCAACGAGAGAGAGCAATAAGTAACTTTGCAACTACATATAAACTTATTCTAACTCTACTAGTCTACTGATACTCTACTATGACATGTAGGTGCAACGTTACGATCGTCAACAGAATGTGTTAAAGGGACCATCAAAATAAAGTGAAACCAAGTAATTTGATCAATTTATTCCAAAAATACACTTCTGCTGCATGGAAAATTATGATTTATTATGCTAAACATCACTGATTAATATTTACTGATTCTTCGTTCTGTCCTAGAGACTAAACACGTAATACGCATGTGCATGCTGTCACCGTTTTCACAGATTTACATTTTTGAAGTTTACACTGAGATGATAACGGTATCGTAGTGTTGTCAAAAGGGCCGTCCACGATACCAAGTCAGTACTGAAATTGAAAAAATTTGATAATTTGAGCGCTGTTGAGCGGAATCATAAACACCTCTGACTGGCCATTGTGCTCACGCGCTCATCGGATGGGTCTGTGATTGGCTACAATGACCAATGCGCAGGAGCGTTTGAAAGCACACAGAAATGTTTGAAAGTGTTTTGAAAGCGGGAGCAGGCGTCGACCAGCGGACCGGTAGGCTGAAAGGCGCCCTCATTCGAACGCTCCCGTGTGAATCTGTGTAAGTGCTCTGTGAAAAGCGTCATTTATGTATATTTACAACATGTTTTTGAAGAGCTGGTCATTGTAGCCAATCACAGACATAGTTGATGAGAACATAACTTTGGACCACTCAGCAGCAGTCCAGTCCTTTTTGTCTTTAGACGCTTCTGACGCTGTCTGTTGTTCAAGAGTGGCTTGACACAAGGAATGCGACAGCTGAAACCCATGTCTTGCATACGTCTGTGCGTAGTGGTTCTTGAAGCACTGACTCCAGCTCCAGTCCACTCTTTGTGAATCTCCCCCACATTTTTGAATGGGTTTTGTTTCACAATCCTCTCCAGGGTGTGGTTATCCCTATTGCTTATACACTTTTTTCTACCACATCTTTTCCTTCCCTTCGCCTCTCTATTAATGTGCTTGGACACAGAGCTCTGTGAACAGCCAGCCTTTTTTGCAATGACCTTTTGTGTCTTGCCCTCCTTGTGCAAAGTGTCAATGATCGTCTTTTGGACAACTGTCATGTCAGCAGTCTTCCCCATGATTGTGTAGCCTACAGAACTAGACTGAGAGACCATTTAAAGGCCTTTGCAGGTGTTTTGAGTTAATTAGCTGATTAGAGTGTGGCACTAGGTGTCTTCAATATTGAACCTTTTCACAATATTCTAATTTTCTGAGAAACTGAATTTGGGATTTTCCTTAGTTGTCTGTTATAATCATCAAAATTAAAAGAAATAAACATTTGAAATATATCAGTCTGTGTGTAATGAATGAATATAATATACAAGTTTCACTTTTTGAATGGAATTAGTGAAATAAATCAACTTTTTGATGATATTCTAATTATATGACCAGCACCTGTATTATACACAAAATAGTAGATTTTTGATCAAATAAATGCAGTCTTGCATTAGAGACATTAGAGACTGATTAGAGACTTCTCACAGTCATTTGGGAAGAGAAATGCTCATTTTAAAGCAACTGATAATGACCCCAAGATTACTGAAAGCCTCCATCTGACAAGCAAAGCTGCATTATTCATGGATGAGTAATTAATGCCACCCTCTTCTCTCTCTCTCTCTCTCTCTCTCTCTCTCTCTCTCTCTCTCTCTCTCTCTCTCTCTCTCTCTCTCTCTCTCTCTCTCTCTCTCTCTCTCTCTCTCTCTCTCTCTCTCTCTCTCTCTCTCTCTCTCTCTCTCTCTCTCTCTCTCTCTCTCTCTCTCCAATATGTTCATTCTTCTATGTTCGTAGGCCCAGCAAAATGGAAAGATGGCCTAAGGCCAGGCCTACAAGAAAACACGACTCCAGTCTCGAAAAACATCTGGCTGTCTGAGAGGCGAATGTGAAAGTGGTGGTGTAAGTCTGAATCACAGTGGGATACAACCTAAAGCTACATCACAAAGTCTGCTTCTCCTGTAGATACAGAGGTCCTTTGGGGGCTATTTTTGGTATCGGAACTCATAATCATGAGAAGTTCATTAAACGTCACCCAAAGCCAAACTCAGCCTCCGTATGTTTGCGCCCAATGGGGGCTACTCTCCCAACAAGCAAACCGCCTCATCCTCCCTCTATAAGAAGTTCAAATTAATTAAGGAAATGTACATTTTCCTCTCATCCCCATTACTGAAACAGTGGCTGCATTTCCAAATTATTTGAAATTCTTCATTTATTTCCTTCTCTCTAGAGCAGTCTTGTGTGAGACCGAGATATCTGTGGCTATTTGCAGCAATTACACTCACAATTCTCCTTGTTTGATATATTGTCATCTATTTAATTCCTAGCTTCTTGGTTTAATATGCAATACAAACAAATAAAAGCTTGACAACCACTTTGGAGGGGAAAAATATTAATTTAAACAACAGCGCAACTAGAAAAAAGGGTATTGCGGATCATTTTTAACGTGGTTTCCCGCTCTCTTTCTAATGTGTTTACATTAAGCCATTATATACATTTGTCCCTTGTAGTAAACATATTGATTTATTCTTTGTTAATGTTTGATTTATGTCCACATATGTCAGTTAAATCCAATTTGTTTAAAATCGACAAATGTGGTAAATTCACATTTCCCATGATCCAGAGGGATTGCTGTGATTCTGTTTTGAAGTATTCCACGTTAATATATAGAGGCAGGATATGAATAACACAAGTATTTGAGGGGAATTGGATTCCGCTGAGGATGCGATTGGGTCATTTTTGTTGAACAAAAGAGAAATTAATATTTATGCTGGATGTTTCTCTTCTCCTCCTCCTCTCAAGTCTTATGCTCAAGTCAAAACAAATTCACAATAACATTCATTACAGTTTCTTCAAAATTAATATTTGAATAATGTCACCTGATATTACTGAGCACCAACTCTTACCAGAAACACCTACAACTTAAGAATAAAGCAATAAAATCATATAATATACAACAAACAATGTATCTGCTGCCGGAGGGATAAGTTACTGGTATTTAAAATAATGATTTTTTTCCTTTAAGGAATTCCCCAGGTTCAATATAATCATTGATTACCACAAAAAGTAATTTTAACTCATTCCTCTGTCTTTAAAAACAGACAGAAATCATATTTGTAGTTATTGGAGCAGGCAGATTATTTTTTTATATATTTTGTGTGTGTGTGTGTGTGTGTGTGTGTGTGTGTGTGTGTGTGTGTGTGTGTGTGTGTGTGTGTGTGTGTGTGTGTGTGTGTGTGTGTGTATGTGTGTGTGTGTCTTATGCACTAGGCCACAAAACAATAATATTGTGAAATGTGTCACAATGTAAAAAAAAGCTTTCTATTTGAAAATATTTCGATCAATGAATGCATCCTTGCTGTGCAAAAGCATTAAATTCTTCATAAAAATCTTACAGACCCAAACTTTTGAACTGTACATTTTGTTTTCAAAGACTTAAACATAAAATATACATTTTATAAGCATTATAAATATTCATATGATGCTAGTGTGATAAAATCACTTACTAACCTCGTCTTTTGATATGTGAAAACATAACAGGAATCGCAGGAATTGTCAATTCATCCACTTAGAAAAGTAGTCCCACCACCTTAATGACGATTTAGACCAGGGGTTTTCAAACTTTATGATGCCAAGGACCCCCAATATGATGAACCTTTTATGAGGGACCCCCTTCCTAAAATCAATTTATATGATTATAAATATATAGATGATTTATCGATGGGTGTGTGTAAGAAAAATATCCATAATATTCTGGAAAGTATGTATACAGCAAGACACATTTAGATATGAAACAGTTAGAATGTTCATTAGACTTTAACCATTTTTGCTTTGTCTTTTTTATTCTCTGGAATTTTCCGGGGACCCCTTAGAACCTTCTGGAGGACCCCTTGGGGTCCCCGGACCCCAGTTTGAAAACCCCTGATTTAGACAACTCAAACAACACCCGCTTGAATAATTAATAAAGTACATTTTATAAAAAATAAATTTCTACTTAAAAGCATCATAGTCTTCCATAGTAAGCGTTGTACAGTACATTGCTTTTACGAACTGGGGGAAACGCCTTAATTATTCTCTGAGCTAATCGTCTATGGCATGTTACAGATGCTGTCAACAGAGCTTAGGTTGTTTTGAACCCGGAGCGTTCCTTTAAGTACAAGTCTTTTAGGAGCTCAATCCCTTCAGTCACATTCAGTCGGAAAGCCACATTTGATGAGAGATTGTGATGATAGAGTGAGAGGGAAACTACAGCAGCTGATGTAAAATACAGAACGCCAACTGTATTGTAATTCAGAGAACTCCCAGAGGGCAATCTGAGGGTGTGATCAACCATCAAAAATTCGAGCAGACATACAATATATTCTGATGTTGCTCAGGGGGGCGGGCGGACGCTGTGTTTGGCAAATGGGGTGTGATGGGGCCTCAAACGTGGCACAAGATTTAAAACTCCTGTTGGAATATTGTGAGCACCTAAAGCACACACGCTTACTGCATTACAGAAACAGGTGTAGAAAGGCCTCATGTGTGCTAAGATGTCTGTAGTATTATATGGACATATACTTTTAAAGGCACAGGTCATTCTGTCATGACATTCTATCATCATTTACTCAGCCTTATATTGCTCCAAACCAAGCGGCAACCTCCCGCAGTTTCTCTTGAAGCCAATACGGAAGTGACTTAAACTGCAGTTCATCGACTGGCCACTAGAGACAGACTCCAGAAGGAGCAGAATCTCATTGAGCTCATTGAGCTCATCTCTGAGCGGAAAAGCGCCCGACGTCATTGTGTTTTTTTTTCTATTGTCCAATCGAATGAATAGAGAGGACGGCCTTCCGTTGTGGTGACCATTACCTTGATTTGACTGACAGGACAGCTTATTCGGGGGTTTCCTAGCAACATAAAAAAAAAAACGCAGCGCACTGCTTTTTTCTAAATTGAAAAACGTCGACCAATAAAAGGCAGTGCAGTGCGCCTCGCGTTTTTGAACCTGAAAAACGCGTTCTGTGTGATCGGGGCCTAAGACTGTCTTTTTGGGCCCACCATCTTCTAACATTACGCTCTGACACACTGTATCTCTTGGCTGCTTAATGAGAGCTGTTTGATGACTCCGCTGGGTTTATTACCATCATAACCGCTCCTCAGTTGCTGGTTTACTTGCCAGACTTTTGCACTGCTCTGTTCTGGACGGTCATTCGCCATCATGCAGTCACCTGGGTATGTAAACTACTGGTAGTTTACAGAGGGTGTGTCGCTTCAGTCCTGGGGATCACACTCGCTTAACACGCATTTGGCACTCCCGTTGCAGGTGTATTATTGATATGTAAAGGCTAGACCCTGATTATAAGACAACCTCATATTCGGAACAATACGGTCCATTTACCCAGTTCATGTTTTTTTTTTTTTTTGAAGATTTGGAATGACAAGGCAGAATGAAAGGGTTTTAGGTTTTTGTTGAACTATCCCTTTAAGGCTACAATGAAAGTTTAGAATAATATTCTTGAGTTTCCAGGGACTTAAATATAATCACTGCCACAGGCTCTACTGCCAAGGCCTCAAAAAAACCAAACCAACTTCAGAATCACAAAAAACAAAGTTTATATCTCTCTTTCTCTCTATACTTGTCTCCATCCTCTCTCTTTCTCTCTTTCTCTCTGCCCCCTGTGCATTATTCACCATCTCTGCACCGTGACCGCCTGACGTGCTGGGAAAGACAATACAGCGTATCAATGTGCCTGCTCTTTTCCCATACAGAAATCTCCTCTATTATTCTCTCCTGCCTCATTAGCTTGTCTTATTAAAAAGAGACAATTCCCTGGATTTATAGCACATTTTTCTTAAATACATCTGTAATATACACAATCACAAAGAAACTACAGTGATCTAGAAATAAAGATGCTTCATAAAGGTAAGGTGTTTGCTTTATGATCATTATTAGATCTTTATAACAACAAACAGGAGGCTCCCCAAACTCATGCCATTGGCTAAACTACAAACAAACAATGTTTTTGCCATAGTACACTCTTCAGGCAGTTAACCTAGAAATGTCTTGCATGAAGTTGTCTATGCACATGATACATTTATGAACTGTGGTTTTAAAATACTGCATCACTTCCCCTTTAAAGAGAGTCAACTTGCATTACCATTCTGACACTGTAAGGTTCACATTTTTTATGCAACTGCATTTTATTCAAAAGTCAAAAATCAATTACGAAAATCTCTCACTGGTAATGATAAGGCTGTGTTCTCCATTACTGAGCAAACACATATTTCCATTCAGGTAAGAGGCATGTATGTCATCTGCTGGCGTGCTGCCGTCCAATGATTCATGACAAAAGTTGAGACTGTAATTGTTTTATGAGGTAATTTCAGTATTTACAGGAGTTAATAGGTGATTTTATTGCTGTCTGAAAATGTCCCCTTTTTTACACCCATTATCCAGGGAAAAAAGTCTAGGCAGATTTGCCTACTGTTTGATTTAATTCCCATCTGAATTGCCAACTCTGGGTTTAAAAAGAGGAAATGGCCAGAAATTTGCGACTACCATATATTTCCACAGATGTGACACTTAGCATGGTAATGAGATACTGGATATTTGGCACAAAGTTGGTTTGTTTCAGAACAAATTAAATGCTATTAATTGTAATTAATTAAAGAAAAAAAAATTCAACTCATTATAAAAATGTGCCTGTAACTATTTTTTTTCCTTCAAAATTCCAAAAAACAAACAAACCAATGCATACAATTTACTGAAATTTCTAGCTGAAATGAATACTAAACTGATTTTCCACCATCAGTCCGAATGGTTTTCAATTGTAAGGAAGAGTTCCAGTTGTATTTACTTGATCTTGGTTCGGCACGGCATTGTTACAAACCGTTCTGGAATTGTTAAGCAATGAGAATGGTTTGGCCCGTTGGTGGAAAATCAGCTCAAGTGGCAATAAAACACCACAAATTATTTGTCTGGCTATCACCAGACCAAGCTCAATTTAAAATTAAACATTGGTCTGGGGAGTCTGCTATGTATTTTCTACTGCATAATTCAAATGACTCTGTATGCAACTGGATAGTCCTTCAACCAATCAGACTACAAGATAGTGCAGCAGGTGGATAAGCCAGTCTGTGATTGGTTTCCGCAAAAGTGTAACAGAAGCAGTAGAAATGAATGTAAAGGTTTCCAGACTGAGTTGCTGGGCGAAATCAAATCGGCGGCAGATCAGGCTGGGTTTACCCAGTCTAGCAAATTATGATTACGTAGACTTTTTCTATGAATCAATTCTATGAGAATATTATGACCAGTGTTGGGGAAAGTTACTTTTAAAAGTAATGCATTACAATATTGCGTTACTCCCTTAAAAGGTAACTAATTACGTTACTTAGGTACTTTTTATAGAAAGTAATGCGTTACATTACTTTTGTGTTACTTTTCTCACGTGGGATGGGCTTGCTTGTTTGTTTTTTAATAACAACAAAAACATTTTGGCCAATGTAAAGGCCCTTTCACACCAAAAGTGAAATGAATAAGCTTCAGGCTGAAAGAAGTGCAAATTCACGCCTGTACAGTAGAGGGGGAAGTAAAAAAATAAAATAAAAACCTTTCAGCTGTGCTGTCATTCTGGATTGAAGAAGAATAGGATGCAAGAGAAAGAAAGTTCAACAGGCTTACTTCAGCAATACATTTTTTTTTTTTTTTAAAGAAAGAAACATTTTTTTTATCTAAAGTCACTTCCCAGAGAGAAACGTAGTGTCGGTCCAGATCCGGGCCACATCTGGTACATGTGGATTGAACCACTAGTAATTCAACCATAATTCAACCATATTAGTATTAGTGGATCATTGAAGGTAACCAAGACATTGGTTATTAAAGTGAGATTAAACACAAAGTATATTTGTGTAATTTTATATATTTAATTATTGCAGGTTTGCGTAATATTCTTTAGTTTGTATTTCACTGTGTTTACTAATTTTGAGTAATAATGAAGCAATAAATAAATGCATGCTCACATTTAGTCTACAACTACAATAACCATCAAGTTCACAAATCGCACACACTTCACACATCTGCACTTACTGTAAATCAATAAATAGAAAAAGTAACTTGCGTTACTTATTTGAAAAACTCATATATTTTGTTGTAAATTGAAAAGTAATGCGTTACTTTACTAGTTACTTGAAAAAAGTAATCTGATTACGTAACTCAAGTTACTTGTAATGCGTTACCCCAACACGGATTATGACCTCAAAACTCTTTCACCATAGTTTTGTTTTGTAAACTAATAAAGTATGTCCATATGTATGTCTGACGCAGAACACTTGCTTGGTTGATTAACACTATCGATTAGGTTCATTTAAGCATTAACCTTTAAGCGCCACGCAATGTGCCTTGATACATACAATAATAAATGTAATAAAACATTGCCATATTCACATTTAAATGGACATACTTTTAGCGCCACTCACTAGACATTTCCATGCAAAATGTGCAATATAATTTGCAGAAATATCACCACAGGCATTTTTCTTAGGTTGTTAAAATGACATTGAATTTGAAAGGTATCAGCCATAGATACCCACTGATTCCATACAAACAGGGCTAAAGTCAGTAAAGGACACTTCAAGCTGCCTGAATCTCTGCATATATATAATATCATTAACTGATGGAAAGCAGAGAGCATATTCATTCATAATGTTAGGACATAAGCCAGAAGACACATTAGGCCCTCTAACTCAGAAATATGTTGGTAATTAACTCATAAAGCGGAGGTGTTTTAAAATGTCATAAATTTAACAAAAAGGAGTCCCAAAGGCCAGAGCAAATCTAAGAGGTTCTTTATGACAGGCTTTATCTCAAGGTTTCAGGCTAGAGAGGGGACGGTAATTGACCTTAGATGTGTGCGTGTGTGTGGACGTCCTGCTTTTCCACAAAAAGCAGAAAATGATGATGAAGGACCGTCTACAGGTAGAATAAATTTGCTTTAAGATCTAGAATTTATAGCGAGGGGATGAATATTGCCACTGAGAGCTTTTTTTTTTTTTTTTGAAAAATTGCTGTATTAAATATTAAGAGCAGAACAGTCACTTCAATGGATATTCAGCAATTAACAACACACACATTATCACCTCCATCTTCCTGCCCCTGCAGAGGATGAAGATTTATCATGAGCGATGTGGAAATATATTCAAATAAATCCACTTTGCTGGAGAGTCAAGCAGAGGACTACAGTCTATCCATCATTTGTACCGGATGGAAGAGAAAGAATGGATTGATGAGAGATATTCACCCCTGAATATGTCTGAGCCACAGAGGGTGATAGAGCAGGACAAAAGCAAAAAGGGCAGAGGGGAAGATGTAGAGTGGTATAAAGAAAGCATGTGTGGATGGATGGATGGATGGATGGATGGATGGGTGGGTGGGTGGATGGATGGATGGATGGATGGATGGATGGGTGGGTGGGTGGGTGGATGGATGGATGGGTGGGTGGGTGGGTGGATGGATGGATGGGTGGGTGGGTGGGTTTGGATGGATGCATGGATGGATGGATGGATGGAAGGCTGAATTAATGACTAAACTAAATGTATGAATTCATAAACAAAAAAATACAGCATGAAAGGACAGGAGGAAAGAAAAGAACAAAGAAGGTAAGAGCAATATTATTTATCTTTCCGTATGAATCCTGCTAGTACGTCTGTGAAACTGTAGATATTTCCCTGAAGGATTGCAGCAGTGCTGTGGATGAGAGGCTGAACTGCGGGGAAGTTGTTGTAATAGACCCCAACTGTCAACAGCATTTCCATCCTATCCAAAACTTCCTCCACGCGAACAATATTAATATTACTGAGTCAATATCAGATGGATATTGTACCCTTTCTTTGATCATGGCCTACTTGAGCGGCCAGATTAGTTTCAGGACAACTGAATGAGCTATACTGGAATATTTAGTAATATTATGAAATATTATTACAATTTAAAGTGAGATGTTTTACATTTGAATATATTTTAAATGCAATGTATTCCTGTGATGACAAAGATGAATTTTTTAGCAGCCATTATTCCATTGTCATTTGACCCTCAAAAATCATTCTAATATGGTGCTGAAGAAACATTTCTCATTATTATCAAAGATGAAAACAGATTTCCAAATTTTTTGTGTGGAAACGATGCATTTGTCCCAGAATTTTTTGACGAATCGGAAGATGCATTTATTCAAAAAAGATATTTTGTATCAATGTCTTTACTGTTCAACTGTTGATCTATTAAATGCATTCTTGCTGAATACAAGTATTAACTTCTTTAAAAATCACATATAAAATTAAATTATAAACAAACAGTGACTCTCTACAAACTTTTATGGAGAAACAGAAAAATGATCAGTGCTTTGGTTTCTATGGGCAAAAGGGTTAGTTCACCCAAAAATGAAAATTATGTCATTAATTCATCTCCCTCACATCGTTCCAAACCTATAAGAACTTTGTTCATCTTCAGAACACAAATGAAGATATTTTTGATGATATCTGAGAAGTTTCTAAACCAGCCAGAGGCAGTAACGTCATTGCAACTTTCAAGGTCCACAAAGGTAGTAAAGACATCGTTAAAATAGTCCATGTGACTCCAGTGGTTCAACCTTAACCCCTAGGAGTCTGAGCTCTTTTGGGGCCCTTAAGAAGTTTTGACATAAGGTTTACATTATTTAAAACCTGACATTTCAACCTTTATTTAGAGATATGTCTCATGTTTGTGTGATAAGTTTTCACTAAGCTACAGGTCATTCGTCAGATGACAGAGAGGCTGCAGATCGCGCATCATGTTTGTTTTCTTTATTTTGCAAAAAGCACAACATTTTGTTTTTATTGTGACTATACACAAGAAAATAGAAACTTAACATATTATAATGATGTATAACACTTGCCTGAATGATAAAAAACGACAGAGTTATTTGAGTCTCTTTGGCTCTGTTAAGAGAAAAAGCGAGTCTCGAGGGGGTTAATGTTGTGAAGCGACGAGAATACTTTTTGTGCACAAAACCCAAACAAAAATTACGACTTTATTTCTTCTCGACTGTGTCAGACTCTTACGCTGTTGATGTAGTAAAAACGGTGCAGGTTCTACGTCAGAACGCCGGCTCACCATTGGCTGATGCTGTTCACGTGAGCACCACAACGCATGCGATATTGGCCAATAATGAGCCGGCGTTCTGACGTAGAACCCGGAAGCGTTGTACTGTTTTTATTATGTGAGCGTAGGAGAATGACGTTAAGGAGAAGAGATTGTTGAATAAAGTCGTTAGTTTTGTTTTTTGCGCACAAAAAGTATTCTCATCGCTTCATAACTTTAAGGTTGAACCACTGGAGTCACATGGACTATTTTAATGATGACTTTACTACCTTTGTGGACCTTGAAAGTTGCAATGACTTTGCTGCCTATAGATGGATCAGAAAGCTCTCGGATTTCATCAAAAATATCTTCATTTGTGTTCCGAAGATTAACGGAGGTCTTGCGGGTTCGGAATGACATGAGGGTGAGGAATTAATGACAGAATTTAAATTTTTGGGTGAACTAACCCCTTAACACATTTTTAAATACAATTCTCTTACATGTGTCAAAGTTTGACATGGGGTAATAACTCATGGGTAATAATAACTGAAGCATATCCAATACCAGAACAAGAGCGCTAAGGAGTGTGTGTCCATCCTTTGTCATGACCCAGTAACTTTCCTGCAGCACACACACACACTCAGTTCCCCGCATAGGCCTCACCTGACCAACACCTCCACACCTGTCTGCTCTAATCAGTGCTGTGTGACAGCTATGCACCGCTGTGTGTGCGCGCATGCGTGTGTGTCAGGTAGACTGTGCCGTCACTTCATAAACACATGTTCTTTCCGACACGCTTCACCTCTCTCCAAACCCTCAGTCTGTCCTGTCCTCTCACTCCTAAAATGCCTCCCTGCCTGATGCGATGAAAGCTGACAGTGGATTTCACATTGATCTCCACACACAAACGTGGCTCACGAGGCTTTGATAGGCGCTGCAATCAGCCTTATCATTGCGTTCTTTGACCTCTCTCGCTCGTATTTTCCCTCAAACTCTCCTGCTATATCAGCAATTTTAGACAGTGTGGATCTTTGATAAAACTGTAGATGTTTTTGGTGGTACCTGAATGCCAATTGGACCCTTATACACCAAAAGTTGAAGAACTCATTGTGCTGGAGGCAAGAGTCAGAATCGTGTGAGTTAGATACCTGGCTTCCAGCTCATTAGGTGGGCTGCAGCTTGAATCTCAAGGGTAGCGTGTCAACGGTGACAGCAGGGGTTTTGTTCCATTACAGAAAGTGTACAAAAGGTAAAATACAAACATTATGTGTTGTGGGGTCTCGCACAATATAAAGTGTGGTTATTGCTTGTAAAATAACAGGTGTAAACATACTAGGGCTGCCCCCGACTAAAGATTGCACATTTATATTAATTTAATGACTTAAATATATACTGGAAGAAATACTAAACCATAATGAGCCTTAAATATAGGCATAATAGCCTATTCAGCACTCAAGCATGCACCGGCAAATTTAATGATTAGGAATGTGTTGGAGCAAGGAGCCAATATTTATTAATAAACTAGTGTTTTCTATATTAGTGTCGCTTGCAAAGATGAAATTGACGATGCTGACTTGCCATCTCCGCTGTATAGTGAACGCGCCATTAGAGAGATTACATAATCTGAGAGTATTTGTTTTCAATTCAAATTGGTTCTTTTAAAAGTAGACATTTCAAGCTTTAGTTTCGGTTCATTTTTGTGACTTGCTCCAGTTCACAGAGACTGACACGGTTGAAGGTAGCCTGGTCCTACCAGACTCTCGTACATTTCATTTGTACAGAGAGTCTGGCCACTCTTCATTGACAAGCGTTAACTTCCTTGAAGGCGGGTACTCTGTTGAAGTTTAAAACTATTGGATCTGCCCAGAGCCACTATGGATCTGCCATAAGCAATCGCTAACATTTGGTCGTGACAAATGTCGAATGTCAATGATTCGAGATGACGGATCTCAAACTAGCGCACAACATCAGCGTCATCATTCTCAGCCACTCCTGCTGTTCGCTGATTGGACCAGTTCAAATTTGACCGGAGAAAACCAGAGAATATACCGCAATCCCAGACAAAGTACTGAAGGAAAATGAAAATTGAGCGGAAGTACGTAGGAGGGCAGAGCCAGGCTAGGTTGAAGGAGCATCCTCTTTCTTCTCTTTGTTTTACAAAAGCCCAATGTTTTGTTGTTATTGTGAGTTAAAGTAGACCCTGTACAGTTTCAATTGATGATCTGTATGACTAAAAATGACGAAGTACTTTAAGTTGTTTCCGCTGTTATCAGGAAAAAATGCAAGAGATCGCACCAGTGTCTCAATGTCATGCAGTTAAGCACGCTATACTTATAGTTGCCAACATTTGGAGATGCGTCTAATAATAGCGCACATTTATCTAGGTTAACATTAGAGCGAGCGGCTAAGCGAAGTTCCTACTACTTACATGTTTCAAATGATAAGCCATATTTGAGGTCGATGGATGATAGGCAAACATTTGGATTTCCTGCCCGACATACAACAAGGACCTACCGCTAAACTTGTGTCCCTCATGGAGCGTGTGACTTCCCCACTTCCTTAGTCTAATTGACTAATTCGAATCGACTAAGCCTGTTCTCATTAACTAACGTTTAGTCGACTATTAGGGGGCAATCCTAAAACATACACAGGAAAATTACAGAGAAAATTGTATGCATTGCCATGTGGTTGCTAAGTTTATAGATTATTGTTACAGGGTTAGGGGGCTGTACAAATCCCTGCACTAAGTATAGCAGCCGTATTGTTTACATGCAACCGCATCCTTGTATTTATGAGTAAACAGAAACGCAAGATGTATGTGTGTGTGTGTGTGTGTGTGTGTGTGTGTGTGTGTGTGTGTGTGTGTGTGTGTGTGTGTGTGTGTGTGTGTGTGTGTGTGTGTGTGTGTGTGTGTGTGTGTGTGTGTGTGTGTGTGTGTGTGCGAGTGCATGTGTTTCTGTATACAATGACACCCTCCAGTCTGCTGGTGTATTTTAAAGAGGACACACTTCTGTGTGACTGTATTAGCATACCAATAGAGCTCCTGTGCTGCAGAGCAGGGGAGAAAAATTGAATTGGAAGGACAAGGAAGATCAGTGCTGTCGACTGGAAGCAACTTCATTGGATCAGAAATGTGTGCGAGTGTGTGTGTATATATTTAATAGACGGCTACCTGCGGTGAGCTGGCATGAATGCACTGATTATGCAGAACAGTGTCACCTGGACAAGTAAAAATGTGAAACAAGCACGCACACACATACACAACTCACACACATATCCACGGCCAAATACTCTAGAACAATAAGAAAGAAAATGGATGGTGAACATTGAACATTTTGTCATCAACACACCTTCACCCTAACTACTACACATGCACTGCACATCACACCAGAACAGCAATTTTTAACTATTTTTTTGATGTTTGGATTCCAAATCAAATTTTGACATTTTCATTTAAACTTCTAGCACTTTTGAAGCCTAACATGTTAATAAAAATCAGAGGCCAAACGAATAGGGAACAGAGTTGTGCAAAAGACAGAATTTAAGAATTGGCTCCCTAGATCGATCAAGCGTTCTGTCCGTCCATCCATCCATCCATCCATCCATCCATCCATCCATCTATTCAACTATCTATCTAAGTTTGCTTTTCTTTCACTAGGAATCTAAAAAGCATTCTCAATCCAATTCTGAATGGTGCACAACCCCGTGTCTCTGCCCCCGGATGTCCATCAGTTTCAAGCTGAATTTATGCAAGACAATGTGTGCATCTGAGGAGGTAAGAAGGAGGAAAATAGAATGCGGGAGTGTGAAAGGAGAGAGAGGAGCCCCTCTGGATGTCCCCCACTGTGTCATCAATGACAATCCAGCTCCTTCATCACATAACCCTCACCTGGATCTCACACTCACACACACAGTGACTTCCTTCACCTGGATCACAGACTTCCCTACTTCCTAGGGCTCTCTCATCTGCTCCCATCATCTTATTATCTGTCACTTTATCAGATCAAGAGTGTCTCTGTCTATTTGAGTGCCGCTCCACATGCCACCCTACTGCGTTCATAATTACGCCCGAAAATTGTTCCCACCTATAGCCTTTGTCTTCTCTCCTGCTCCCCGCAATCATTTCCATGCGGTGGAAATGTAACAATCTCAATTATCATTACAACTAACACTTTCACCCCCTCATAAATCATATCAAATCATCCCAGTCTCTCCCTATATCTCATCAGGAAACTAGACAATAACATCTTCTCATCTTTTCCCTTTACTATCTTTGTAGGTGTCTACTACTGACTGATAAAGAGTACTTAAGTGATGTCTATTCACTCACCCAGTCTTTCAGTGTCACATGATATTTCAGAAATGTTCAATGTTACAGTTTTTCTCAGTCGCTTTGGAACATTTCTCAGATCAGAATTGAAATTCTCAAAACTACCTGTTCAATCTTCACATCATTGTGTCATCAAAAAAGCTGTTTCTCTTTTCTTTGAACAAGTTGCAAATGCTTTGGTACATCCATGCAAATGATTATGTACAATTCTCTGCTGTTTCCTACATTATCAATTGCTTATGTCATGTTGATCCAAATGTATTATAATGGGTCTCTGTTGAATAGTCTCACCCCCCACAACATTTAGGCATTAGTTAATAGCATAAATCTTAACATGCAAAATGGTTGAACAAGTTGTCACAATATGTCAAGCATATTTTCAAGCATACATTTCCATTAGACTTTTTTTCTAAAGATATTCATTGTGATGTGGATGAGAATCTGTGGCCCAACAGACAGGAACGTCAGGAGGTGTAGGACGACTGGACTGTAATTCCCACAGCACTGCATGTACAGGTTTCCCTAAGGAGATTGTCCTATGTTCACATTTCTACTTTAGTTTTTTTTCTTTGTGCTATGCAGTGCTGTCTTTTCCTTTCTGTATCGCAATGACATGATCTATCAACAAATTACAGTACAAACAGTAAAAGCGTAAATGTGAATCTTGTCCAGTCTCTTGCATTCAAACTCCCACATACACGAAGGAGTATATATATATATTGTAACATTATAAATTGTCTTTAGTCACTTTTTCTCAGTTTGATGCATCCTTGCTGAATAAAAGTATTTATTTATTTTTCTTCAAAAAACAAAAGATCTTACTGACCTCAAACCTTTGAATGGCAGCTTACTGTACGGATATTGGGTAAAACAGTCCAATATAATATAATATAATATAATATAATATAATATAATATAATTAATAATATAATATAATATAATATAATATAATATAATATAATATAATATAATTAATAATATAATTAATAATATAATATAATATAATTAATAATATAATATAATATAATATAATATAATTAATAATATAATATAATATAATATAATATAATATAATATAATATAATTAATAATATAATATAATATAATATAATTAATAATATAATATAATATAATATAATATAATTAATAATATAATATAATATAATATAATATAATAATATAATATAATATAATATAATTAATAATATAATTAATAATATAATATAATATAATTAATAATATAATATAATATAATATAATATAATATAATTAATAATATAATATAATATAATATAATATAATATAATTAATAATATAATATAATATAATTAATAATATAATTAATAATATAATATAATATAATATAATATAATTAATAATATAATATAATATAATTAATAATATAATTAATAATATAATATAATATAATATAATTAATAATATAATTAATAATATAATATAATATAATATAATATAATTAATAATATAATATAATATAATATAATATAATATAATATAATTAATAATATAATATAATATAATATAATTAATAATATAATATAATATAATATAATATAATATAATATAATATAATATAATATAATATAATATAATTAATATAATATATAATTAATATAATATAATATATAATTAATATAATACAATATATAATTAATATAATATAATATAATATAATATAATATAATATAATATAATATAATATAATATAATATAATATAATATAATATAATATAATATAATATAATTAATATAATATAATATAATATAATATAATATAATATAATATAATATAATATAATATAATATAATATAATATCTAAATAAAGGCTTGTTAAAATTCAACAAAACAAAAACATACACAAATATTACTTAAATTCTACACAAAAGAATTTAAGTAACATTCAAATAATTATTATATCAAATATATTTAAAAAGTCAGATAAATAAAGGCAAAGATATACAATTTAAATGATTATTATTTCATTTAATCACTTTCTTTGATCAGAGAATGTTACCATGAGACTTCAAAACCTGTGCTTTGATTCTTCCTAAAAGTCTCCATAGCTCATTTCTACAAATAAAGGCCATACCAGAGTGCATAACCACCACCAGCACACAGCTCCTGCTTTTACAGTCAGAAACTGTAACACTCTCAGATGCTTTAGGTGTCAAATCCAATGAAACAAACACTTTATTGCAGTAGAGCAACAAGTATGTTAGCTGTCCAAACATTGATCTCATCGTACTGTGTACTGCATATAGACACTTACCAGCACATTTGGTCCGAGTGATGAGGGGCGGTCCCGGTGGTCCAGTGCCACCCTCTCCAGGTCGGGTCAGAAGAACTTTAATCTCATACTCCACATCTGGATCCAAATGCCAGAGCTTGTAAGTCGGCGCATCCACGACGTGCGTCTCGGCCCAGTTTCCAGTGGTGGTGCGGTATTCCACCTCTTTCAGGATGATGGGGCCATCGCCGATGATGGAGTTGGCGTTTGGTTTGATCCACAAGTAGGTGGCACCAACTGCAAGAAGCTCAGGAGGAGCAATGGGTGTGGGGGGCGCTGAAGAAGAAGAAGAAGAAAGAACATTTACATCAGGTGAGGCAGATTATCATCTATAGTCTTTAATTATCACCACACAACCAATGCTCATGCATCAGCATCATAGAATGGCAAGTATTTTTGCCATTTGATAATTAAGCTGCCTTAAGTTCATACTTACAAATTAAAGGTGCACTATGTAACATTTTTGCAGTAATATATCCAAAAACCACTAGGCCAGTGCTATATATTTTGTTCAGTTGAGTACTTACAAAATCCCAAATGTTTCTAACTATTTGTAAATTGTAAGAAGTTTGCTATTTTAACCAATGAACCGGGACGTCTGAGGGAGTCGCCTGTCGACGGCGTCATATCAGTGTTCCCCTCGGTTTCCGGTTTAATTCTGCAGAAACGCTTTACTCACACTGCAGTGTGAACAAGTGTCATAGCAGCCGCTGAGAGAACACACATAGTAACGTCATAACATCATTTAACACACTCAGATCTGACTAATATGATGAACAGAGCTGCGTTACCTCATACTCATGACCGGAAAAGCGGAAGTGGCGCCAGCCGGCCTGTGTCATAATAAAATTCCCGCCGGCGACTGTGTCATAATAAAAGTCCCGCCGCTCGCGAGGCGTGTGTTGTGTTCATCTTATTAACAATCGCTCCAGCCGCCTTGCTCAGCTCCACAACACTCGGTCCTGCTCTGCTTCATACTACAGTAACGTTAATAATCACATCCATGAACATGATTTCTGCCCGAGTCCTATTCCGATTCTTTCCCACCGGCTGTGAGGTGGAGACCACATGTCCCAAGATTCTGTGCACAAACTTGGCGTAATCAAACTACGCCTTTGTTTTGGATAGGCGACCTCTAGTGGACGGAAAAGTTACATAGTGCACCTTTAAAGGTCCCGTTCTTCGTGATCCCATTGTTCAAACTTTAGTTAGTGTGTAATGTTGCTGTTAGAGCATAAATAATACCTGTAAAATTATAAAGCTCAAAGTTCAATGCCAAGCGAGATATTTTATTTAACAGAAGTTCCCTTCCAAAGCCTACAGCGAACGGCTGGCTTGGACTACATCCTGGTACTTCCTTCATAAATGACGTCAGTAGAACAGTAGAACAGACTAACCTCCGCCCACAAGAATACGCGAAAAAAGGGGGCGTGGTATTGTTGCTGTCCCACGTGGAGAAGAGGACGTGTCGCGTGGAGAAAAGGAAGTGTTGCGTTTGAGTGTGTTTGTCGCCATGTCGTCGAGACGCTGTTATTTTCATCCCGGAGTCAAATCACCTTTGTTTGGCTTTCCCAGGGACGCTGTAGAGATCATTAAGCGCATATATCTCCCGTTAAGAGGCGTGACCTTTCCACGTGCGCTAAGCTGCTGTCGAATCACAAAACAGGAACCGTGCCACGTTTGCTAAGCTGCGGTCAAATCACAACACGGGAACCGCTGGCACAATCAGAACTCGTTACGTATTTCTGAAGGAGGGACTTCATAGAACAAGGAACTCATCAGCCGTTTTCAGGACAGTGAAAACAGCGGTATACAGATAAGCAAATTGTGTTAAAAATACTGTTTTTTTTTACACGCGAAACATGAACACATGTTATATTGCACACTGTAAACACAATCAAAGCTTCAAAAAGACACGAAGAACGGGACCTTTAAGATGTCATATGGTAACATGGGGTAAGATGCCCCACCTTCCTTTTTTCTCATGACCATAGATGCACTTTTGACTTCATCTGAACATCAACATTTGTGAGCTTTAGACAGCCGAAACAGTTTTGAGGTTAATTGATCTAATTTTGTGTCTCTGGAAAATAGTGATCCTTAAATGTAATACTTTCCTGTAGCTCAAAAAGTAGAGCATGGCGCTAGCAAACGCTAAGGTCATGGGTTCGATTCCCAGGGAAAGCAAGAACGGACAAAAAATGTCAAATGTGTACCTTGAATGCAATGTAAGTCACTTTGGACAAAAGCGTCTGCCAAATGCATAAATGTAATGTGGTTATTATTCAGTATTTCCATGAATTAGATGTACATTTCAGACATCTGTACTTTCATTAAAACCTATGAGTTAATTGAGTGCAATCATTCAGTTTGATTTCACAGTTTCTATTATGACATATCTTCAATTAAAATATGGGCAATTAAATATGTAAATATTCAAAAAGTCATGAAATAGTTTTACCTTTACCTCTTCTACTGGGATTCTGCTTCGTCTGTAACTGGTTATTATTATATTATTATCAACAAAATTGTCAAAGTAAAATTTAAAAGAGCTGATTTTGTATTTTACATTAATGACACTTTAAAAATATATCATTATTAATAAGTAAGGAATTTATACATTATGCAATAGTTATTATAAATGTTTCTATTTATTTCCTATAATAACACATTGGCTGATGCATCATCATCATGAACATGCTGAACTTATATCTAAAGATGTGCATTTGATCTATAATCCATGTTTTAGCTCCATATTTTTGAATATTCTTCATCAAGAGCACACAAAATATTTATAATCACCTTACAACTATTATCATCAATACCAAGCAGCTTTAATATATGAACAAATCCATATTTAAAAGAGAAGCCATAGGAAGAAAGAAAGTGATGGATATTCATGAGCCATCTCTACCAATAATTTTTGAGCAAATTTAAAAAGTTGTTGAAAGAGCAATTAAGGGCTGTAGCGAGTAATCTCACTTCACTGTTACACTGCGTTCAGCCATCATTTCATTTGCTTTTGTAGTGCAGAATGGAGAGAGGAAGATGAAGGCTGGAATTACAGTGAAGCGTGCGGCCGGAGCTGTGGAGCTCATTAAGGGATATCAGACAGACTTGCTTGGCCGGCAGAATTGTTAGAATAAATGGAATGAAACGTTTCCTGGAATCCCACTTGAGAAGGTGGGCTATATCGCTTCCCTAAACACTTAGCTAAGCTCTCTCTCTCTCTCTCTCTCTCTCTCTCTCTCTCTCTCTCTCTCTCTCTCTATCTCTCTCTCTCTCTCTCTCTCTCTCTCTCTCTCTCTCTCTCTCTCTCCATCGCTTCTAACCCCCTCACATTAAACCCACTGGAGACAGCTTATGACTTCCTGTCTCTTCCTTCTTTGTCTGACTCCGTTGAGCACCTCAGATTTACCCTCAAACTTGTGAAAGGTAAACAATACTCTTTGTTTCTTGACTCCTTCCTTCCTCCCTCCTTCCTTCCTGCTTTGCCTCCTTCCTTCTGCTCGTGATGTCTTCCTTCCATCTTTCCTTCCTAATGGTTGTTTTCTTCCTGCTTTCTTTCCTTCCTTACTCCCAAACTTCCTTTCACTCTTATTTTCATCCTTTTTAGGATTCTTTCCTTATCCTTCCTTCCTTCCTTCCTTCCTTCCTTCCTTCCTTCCTTCCTTCCTTCCTTCCTTCCTTCCTTCCTTCCTTCCTTCCTTCCTTCCTTCCTTCCTTCCTTCCTCTTTTTCTTAATTTCTTCCTTTCTCTTCTCCTTTTCCTTCGTTTCATCCTTTCTGTTCTCCCTTTAATCTACATTATTTCCTTTCTCTTTTCTTAATTTCTTCCTTGATTTATTTTAGGTTTTTTTCTCCTCCCTTTCTTCCATTCTTCCTTACTTCTTTCCCTTCTCCTTTTTTCTTCATGGTTCCATTTTTCTGCCTCTTCATTTCTCCTTTTTTTCATTCATTCCTTCCTTACTTATCTCTTTCTTTCCTTATGTTCTTGTTTTCTTTCTTCTTTCCTTCCTTACTCCATTTCCTTTTTCAATTCTCACTTTTTTCTTCATTCCATTTTCCATTTTTCCTTATTTCTTTCCTTTCTTCCCTTTTCTTTCTTAACTTCTTTTCTCCATTGTTTCTTCAATCACTCTTTTCCCTTTCCTCCATCATTCCATTCTCCATGTATTATTCTTTTATTGTACTTTTTCTTCCTTTCACACATTTTCTTCCTTCCTTTCTTCCTTTCTCCCCTTTTCTTCATTTCCACCTTGTCTTCCTTTATTTCTTCCTTTCTTTTCCCCTTTCTTCCTTTCCCCCTTTCTTCCCTTTTCTTCCTTTCTTTCTTTCCCTTCTCCCCTTTTCTTTCTTAACTTCTTTTCTCCATTTTTTCTTCAATCACTTTTTCCCTTTCCTCCATCATTCCATTCTCCATTGATTCTTCTTTTATTACTTCCTTCCCTTTTTCTTCCTTCATTTTGTACTTTTTTCTTCTTTTCTTCCCTTCTCCCTTTTCTTCCTCCCATTTCTTCCTTTCTCTACTTTTTTCCTTCCTTTCTTCCTTTCTCCTTCCTTCCTTCCTTCCTTCCTTCCTTTTACAAGTAAATAAAAGAACCCCAGAAACCACAAAATGATGCCCTACCAACCTCTCAGAACACCTTAGTAACGCCCTGGCAACCAACCAAAAATGAAAAACTTCAAACAGTTCAAACATTATTGTTACCAAATTCATATTTCATGTCCCTAATGTAAAAAAAAAAAAAAAAAAGATTTTCAAAAATGTAATTAATTTACTTTATTTTATTATTTTTGTTTTTTTTCTCAGTGCCTTCCATCTTCTAATCGTCTTCTTGGCACTCTCTCTCAGCAGGAGAGGGGGCAGACAGACACTAATCCAGGGTTAGAGGTGAGTAGCGGAGCATGAAGGGTTCATCCGAGCATGGAAGAGCCACCCAGGCCCACTCTAATGAGAGGCTGCTGTCTCTACTGTGCCATGTAATCAACTGAGCCAGATTACCAAAGCCCATTTACCCACAGCTGATAACCACTGACTCCCTCAGCTGCCCGGAAAGGATACGCTCTAGCTCGGAGAAGAGAGTTTAGACGTGACCCGTCAAAATCCGAAGCTTAAGAGCGTTTAGTGCTTGAAATGAAAATGAAGGTGCAGGGGGAAAATAAAAACGATAACAGGAAGGAATGTGGAATAATAAAAAGTAAACAGAGATTACCACAAAAAAAGAGAAAAAACTGTATTTTACATTTTCTACAGAAACTGTCCACCCAAACTCTGGTATTTAGACTCATTTCATGTAAATGTATTAATTTATCAATTTTACTCATTTTATAGTCTTACAAGACTAATATACATGTAATAGGACCACTTAAGCACAGAGGTTTTTAAGCATGGGGTTCAAATCCCTAACCTAAACATAAGCCACAATTTGCTTTAGTAAGCCCCAGTAATAATGACTGCAAAACATATCTTCAATACTTTAGTGTGAAATGAGATATTGCTTACTGACGTCTTATTTATCATATGAATGAACTCCAGCGTGTTGTTCATCAAGGTAGCTGTCACATCTAAATTGCAATTTTGAAATAGTGCCTTTGTTCAAACCATTAATACACTTCCATCGTTTAATGCACTTACAGCAGTCTTTATGTCAGCACATTGTCCTGGCGTGGGCATTTATGGTCCTGCAGTTGATAAACTCGGCGATTAGTGGAGTGTTTTTGGATTACACATTTATGATTGCAGCTGGATTGAAATGAGGTTTGGATGCTGTTGAAGGCTGGCTGAATCTTGATGATTGCTTGTTGATGATTGGCTGAGTGTTATTGTACTCCGGATGATTGACCAACTATTTTGAGCTTCCAGCCCTGATGATGTGTATATATAATGTGGTTGTTGATTAGCATAGTGGTTTGATGCTAGAGAGATCAATATGGGAATGTTAAACATCTGATATCTATTAACTACTTGTAGTGCCATTCGGGTCACTTATTATTGCTTATAGGATGAAGCAACAGCTTTGACAAAGAAATAAGATATTTTAGTATCATGACAAACAGCAACTAATAACTGAAAGTGCAAGAAGATAGTGAGGGAGTGCTTTTATACCAACACGCAAGGCTTCAGTTCATCTCGGCTACTTTTTAAATTCTCCAGTTCTGATGTCAGTATATTCTCTCAAAGTGATACACGCAAGATGAGAATAAATGAGGAAATATGCTAGGCTTAGACACACACAGTGCCACACAGTATGGATACAGATTACAAAAGGAGCATTACCCATTCACCAGGGGGCCCTTTCACTCCAGAAAAAAAAAAAAACATTTCCTACAGACATAAGAGGTTTCCTGCACACACTATTTACTATTTCAAGTGTAGAAGTTCTTGTGCATGAGAGAGCACAATCCTAAACACTCACATCTTTTCTTATCAAATTCCTTGATTGGTAAAGTTCATTTCCCATTTCCACTGATACTGATTCTAAGTTCAGGAATATTAGCAGCAATGTGGTTATTGGAGTCGGCTCGAAGCCCCCGTGCAGGTGTGTTTGTGTCCATGTGGCCGAGCACCCCTGTAATTGTATCCTTTATCACCTGGTGTCCGCAGGGAGGTTTTAAAACCATCTGGATTTGCGAGAAATCTCCAGAAATCCCACCCCGCTATCTGATCAAAGCCCACCGGGTCTGTCTGATAGCGGAGCTGGGGGAGAGAGAGATGAGCTCCACCGTCAAATGGGAATTTGTAGCTGTGAAACAACAATAATTGCAATCTGATTTTTCACCTGTCGGAACAACCAATTCAACAGAGGCCAAAAACCAAGAACGAGATAGAGAAAATGGCTACAGTATAGACACATTGCTACTGATGCATGTATGTGCGTTATTTTGTTGGCAAAGTGGCAATGAAATTATACATTTCCCTGGTCGTATTGTGAAAAATAAATTTGTGCACAAAAAAAAAAAAAACATATATAAAGTTTGGGGTCAATAAGATTGTTTAAAATATTTTTGGACAGAAAAAACAGCACAATATTGTGAAATACTATAACAAATAAAACCTCTATTTTAATATATTTCAAAATGTAGTTTTTCAACATCATTACTCCAGTCTTTAGTGTCACATGATCCTTCAGAAATCATTCTAATATGATGATTTGCTGCTCAAGAAACATTATTATTATCAATGTTGAAAACAGCTCTACTGAGAGTTCAAAGTTCATAGAAAGTTAAAAAGAACAGCAATTAAAATATTTTGTCTTTAATATCACTTTTGACTAAATGAATGCATCCTTGCTGAATAAAAGCATTCATTTTAAAATCTTACTGACCCCATACATAAAATATTGTCAAATGGCTTTTTTTTTTCCTGGTCGGACTGCATACGAGAGCAGCGTCTAATGTAGCTCATTTAGACTAACATTATATATCTAATGTAATTTACTTGTTATTTATTTAGCTTGTTATCAGAAATAATCTACTCTAGACTAGAGGTAACTTATTCTTATACACATCAAGTGGTCGCCATCTGGATAACTGATCGGATTTATGTTTCCCGCAAAATATTTAAATTAGGTATGTAATAGGCCTTTATCACGGAGTGTAAAACAACTTTCGCTTTATCCTCTATAATGGCAGTGCAAATAGAGAACAGGATTTTTCTGATGCATTCATATACAATCAATACAGTACTTTATCTACAAGTTTAAGTTTCTCAACATTAATCGTATATTATGAAACAAAGGAACATGTTATTCCGATGCATTGGATGATTGAAAGGCGAGCGTGCAAGCATTTATATAGGCTACTGTACAGAAAACGGCATTACACAGTCTTTAAAGGGTTAGTTTACCCCAAAGTTTAAATGCTTTATTACTCACTCTAATGTCGTTACAATCCTTTTTGAAGCGCGAATGAAGCGTTTCGCGTGAGTGATTTACATGTTTTGATTGTTATCAGAAATAATCTACTCTAGACTAGAGGTAACTTATTCTTATAGTTATATTATTCTTATAGTTATAGTTATAGATTCATCAAGTGGTCCCCATCTGGATAACTGATCGGATTTATGTTTTCCGCAAAATATTTAAATTAGGTATGTAATAGGCCAATGCAAAGTCAATGTAAAGACGCAAATAGACATTCGGTGGCGCGATTCGTGCAAAAGACAAGGAGTGAATTGAGCATTTGCAGCGTGATTCCCGCAAATCGTGCGAGTTGAAAAATCTAAACTTTGGCGGATCTTCGCGCCGCCTTAACCAATCAGGAGCTTGCTCTAGTAGTGACAACAACGAGGACAAGAGCATATGTGGATACCCGGAGCTGTACGTACTTTATAGAAACATGAATAAATGAATAAATTAAATGAATAAAAAGGATCTTGCTTGGAAGAAAGTGAGCGAGGAGGTCGGACAATCTGGTAAAAAACACTATTTACTCAATTTGAGCTATAGGGGTGATTTCAGGGTGATTGGGACACGTTTTGCCATTGAGATGACTTGGAAAAATTGTCCCAGTCACCCTGAATTCTCCCTATTGAGACTACAAGCTAGTTAAAGCCAGCAAATTGAGCTTTTTTGCCGTATTTTAAAACAATCCATGCCAGCCATTTCGCAACGAGACGAGGCTGGCAGAAGCCCCTCCCATTATGCAAATTCACGTATGTTGTGTAGTGAATGTCACATGCGAATGAAGCGAATGTCACGCGTGAATGAAGCAAGTAAACTAAAAATGTTCAAGCGTCCATACACGCAAATAGCTCTTATAAAAATAAGACTTCGAAAATCTTCAGAACACAAATTAAGATATTTTTCTTCTTCTCTGAGGTCTTAATGGTTGGGATCGACATGATGGTGAGTAATTAATGACATCATTTTCAGTTTTGGGAGAACTAACCCTTTAAGGGGGGACGTTTCCCCCACTCTATATTGCAGACAGAAATGGGAGATTATTTATAATAAACATGCTGAAATAATAAAAATATATAAATTAAGATAATGTTGCACAATTAAAATGAAAGATAACGCAGCCTCTGTTGTTATTGACTCTTTGCAGACGTCTACCGGAATTAAGTTTGGGCCACAAAAGCGTGCATGCGCAGTAACGTTTGTTTATGTTGTTGCCGTTGAAACCATCTATATCACCCAGCTCTAATGCACACACACAAACCTTAAACCTCAATTTGGCATCATGTCAGGTTCCTCCACATAAGATATATTGTTACTTTTATCATTGAAAAACTATTGTCTAATAATACGTTGTACAATAAGAAATTTCATTCCATTTCAGAGTTGCATAACATAATACCCCAAAACCACCAGAACTGCAGAACTCTCAATAGGACTAGCAAGCTCTCTGCACACCTATACATCAGACATAAGCAGCACCCACAAAGATCCTACATCCTCCATACTTGCAGTCTCACGGGAAACACTTGAGTGACTTCTTTCGACTCGTTCACTTTATTGTTTGGATCAAACCTCGGAAGAATGGCTCAGGGGAACCAGATGAGAGATGCCAGGAGAGACGCTGTCTGTGCCTTTGACCTGACCCTTATCCCTTGATGCAGTATCTCTTTGGAGGTTTGATTCCCTTTGTCAGGGCGAGGAACTACATTTCCCCCTTTTTTCTTCCTTCCATCTAAAAACTAATTCCCTTCTATTTTTTCATAGTTGTGCATTGGTTTTAGAAAGGTTTATGTTGAAGGCCCTTGCAGAATGCTTTAATCAAAACACCATATTGAGCATTGTGGAAGAGCAGGGAACAAGAGAAATACAGAGGAGGAACGCTGTAAACATACAAGCGCAGTAAGAACAGCATGAGGGGAGCGAAGGCTCTTCAAACCCTCTTTCTGAAGAAGTACATTCAGGTCTGGACAAATAAAAGCAATGCACGAGGAACGGATGACAAGAGAGGGAGAGAGTGAAAATAAGGGAGGAGGCGTCTTTCGCTAGACTGAATTCACAAACCCGGCGATGTTCAAAGGCGGCATGCTGAGGACACCTGTGCATAAAATTCAAAATTCAGCTCCAAAAACATCTCTGGACTCAGTGAGACGTAAATCATTCTTGCGCACACACACACAAAATCTCTGTTGCAAAACCTACTGAGCTGCCTTACTGTCTAGTGTCTTTATAGGGCGAAACCTAACTGAAGCAGAGCCTCATAAGGCCTGAAACGTATGCAAACAAAGACCTGAAATACAAAACTGACTGCGGAAGAACATTTACATTGTCTGGCTATCACCAGACCAAGCTCAATCTTTTAAGATTGAACATTGGTCTGGGGAGTCTGCTCTGTGTTTTCTACTGCACAAGAGGCGTGATCAACGGGCATAAGTTCAAATGACTGTACGCAATTGGATAGTCCTTCAACCAATCAGACCAACGATCCATTGCTTCTCTATCCGTCATTGTGTTAAACCCGTCAATGGCGTGCCAGGTGGATAAGCTGGTTTGTGATTGGCCCCCGCAAATTTGTAACAGAAGCAGGATAAAAATATGTACAGGTTTCCAGCCTGAGCTGCAGGGTGAAATCAAACCGCCGGCAGATTGGGCTGGGTTTACCCAGTCTAACATTTACATTCATTTTCACTAAAATCAGCGAAAGAATTGTGCTGACACTGACCCTTTGCAGAATCTGTGAAAATGTGAATAATTTTAACAAAATAAGAGGGATCATTGAAAATGCATGTTATTTTTTCCGTATTTTGTCCGTGTTTTCTCAGCTGTCGCCGCAAATGTTTTGGAATGTTGGAGCTCTGAAACGTCACAGAAGTCACAAATTCGTGTCGCGACTGATGTGAATGGTTTTGACGTGAACTATTCACACACGAAATATTCGCTTTTTCTTTACGCGTCCGGTGTGAAAGGGCCTTAATGCTTCCTTAGAAATGAGCCAAAACGGGGCATCTTAGAAGCCACATAATTGTGTTTTAAAGTCAAGTCATTTAAATTCATTTTTTTCTTAAGACATATTCCTATAAGTACAGCTGTTTTAAAGGTCCCGTTCTTCGTGTTTTTTTTAAGCTTTGATTGTGTTTACAGTGTGCAATATAACATGTGTTCATGTTTCGCGTGTAAAAAAACACAGTATTTTTCACACAATTTACTCATCTGTATACCGCTGTTTTCACTCTCCTAAAAACGGGCTGATGAGTTCCTTGTTCTATGAAGTCCCTCCTTCAGAAATACGTAACGAGTTCTGATTGTGCCAGCGGTTCCCGTGTTGTGATTTGACCGCAGCCTAGCGCACGTTGCACAGTTCCTGTGTTGTGATTCGACAGCAGCTTAGCGCACGTTGCACGGAAAGGTCACGCCTCTTAACGGGAGATATATGCGCTTAATGATCTCTACAGCGTCCCTGGGAAAGCCAAACAAAGGTGATTTGACTCCGGGATGAAAATAACAGCGTCTCGACGACATGGCGACAAACACACTCAAACGCAACAATTCCTTTTCTCCACGCGACACATCCTCTTCTCCACGTGGGACAGCAACAAGACCACGCCCCCTTTTTCGCGTATTCTTGTGGGCGGAGGTTAGTCTGTTCGACTGTTCTACTGACGTAACTAATGGAGGAAGTACCAGGATGTAGTCCAAGCCGGCTGTTCGCTGTAGGCTTTGAAAGGGAACTTCTGTTAAATAAAATATCTCGCTTGGCATTGAACTTTGAGCTTTATAATTTTACAGGTATTATTTATGCTCTAACAGCAACATTACACACTAACTAAAGTTTGAACAATGGGATCACGAAGAACGGGACATCTGACAACAATGGTATAATAAATAAATCATGACTGTCAGTGTGTTCTAGAGAAAAACATGGGCTCTTTTAACTGAAAGGATTAACTTGCATTCATACAGTACAGCCGCCATATTGAGTGTCAATATGTCATATTGATTCTTCCCATTTATTTTTCTACAAGTGATCCGTCTCATATTCCTTATTCTCTCTCTGCAGCCTTTGTATCGGTACGACAACTTAAAATGCTATCTAGGTAGGCATCTCACTAGGTTTTGGAACAGAACTACTGTATTCCTACGACATGGAGATTCTGTGGAAAAGCTATGTATTTCAATGCGGCGTATACTTTGAAGTGCCGGGTACATGGAGAGCAGTGCATCAAACTAAATAAATAAATATTCACACAGACAAATAAAGTGTCTGCGAGTGTTTGAAGTGCTAACTCCTTGGCTCCTGCTTATCTGGGCTGTAGTATTACTGCGCTCTAATCCATCTCTGTAGTGAAGCCCACTCGCAGACAGTCTACGGACACACACACACACACTCACACACACACAGACTTCCAAAATCCTTCACTAATACTTCTCTCTGTCTGTGTGTAGATAACTCGGTGCATCACCATCACACACATAAGCACCTCTCTCAAATAATGCACACAGACCAGGGGTGTTGGCAGACAAATTTGTGTTGAAACTCTACATGCTCGAGCTGTATTTCTATTCAATATCCTGAAAACACACACAAGCTCTGTTCCAAAACCTAGTGAGCTACCTACTTAGATAGCTGCCTTCTAAGGCAACTACCATGGAAGCTCATAAATAACTGATGTTATTTATGAATTTATGATGAATAACTGCTCTATCACACACGTCACAAAGCAGCACACAAGAGATGGGACTCACAGCTGATTCCAATAGTTTAGCATGTTGCTTAGCTAATGGTACAATATTTTATAAGAATAACAACTGCACATATATGGTTTTTAATTAGATAGAGCTCTTTTAAATGATACTTTGCAATAATGAATAAAAGATATTTATAATATTAAGTACATAAGTACATCATCCTGGCACCTTCAGCATACTGTACTATGCTTTGGATCTCACATAATAGTGGGAATGAACAGTATGATTAACAAATAAATCAAAAGAATATACACACTAGATGAGTAAAGTTCGCAAACAAACTTTGAAGGTAGCTTGAGAAAGCCAGATCAGAAGGTTTGAAAAAGTTTAAAAAGCTTAAAGTTTGAAGGTTTTACGTTCAAAGTAGTTTGAAGTTTAAAGTTTAAATGTTTTGAAGGCAATAAAGTCTATCAGAAAAATAGGGTAACGCTTTAGATTACGGCCCGGAAAGTACTGCGTAAGTAAAGAGAATTATTGTGTAACTATAAAGTAAGTACTTGTAGGTATAAGGGAACAATATGTAATACTGGTGGAATAAAGGGGTAACTATCAGGAAAATTAACACATTATTTATACTATAAGTATTTTTTAATTAAGGGGTAATTATCTGTGTAGTTACAGGGTAAGTATGAATCTGCGGGCTGTAAATTAAAGTGGTGTTTGTTCCCCTCTTGTTTTGTTGTAGTTACAGGGTAAGTACAATAAACAACATATACAAAATCTGATATCACTCGGAAATATTTATTTGACAAACAACTAAATCCAAAACAGATTTGACACTTATTCATTTTTTTAAATAAACTTTTCATTTCAAATAATAACATCCGCACAGAAAGAGGCACGTTTTGTCCCTTTTTTGCTTCTCTTGCTTCTCTTCCTCTTCTTCATCGTTATTTCCATTGATGGATCTTAAGAGGAATCCCAGGTCTTTTGATATTTTGTATTATTATTTATTAAAATAAAAAGTACACCAAGAAATGCTCTCATAATTTACTAATCTTTTCGCATCCGATCAGCTGTTACCAACGCGTGCATTAGTAAAGAAGCTTCAAGCTTTCATGGCGTTCTCTCGCAAGTTTCATCTGAAACACACACGAGAACTGGTGTCTCTTTCTTCTAGTCTTGTTTGTTTCTCATTGCTATTAACATATATTATGTTATTGTTTGTATACTGCTGTGAGCATTAAAAAAATAAAACCAACAGCATCCAACATCCGCATGACCAGAGTTTCTCGGCGCGCTCACGTCACGCTTCAAGTAACGTCAAGCGTGAACTCAACCCTCTCATTCACGCAGATGACTGCTGATCGGGAGCGATAGTCTACCGTTTAAAAAATTTAAAATATTGTTATTTTTCTTACAAACACTTATCGTTTCACTTCAGAAGACATTGATTCATCCATTGGGATCGTATGGATTACTGTAGTTATTGCTGTATGTGCTGTTTGACACTTGAAATTTTAGGAACCCAAATGAGTTTTCATTAGCAGAGATTATTTATTTTTCTGTGTTCATATGAAGAAATAAAGTCGTATGTACATCTCGGATGGCATGAGGGTGAAAGACGAGTAAACGGTGAGGACATTTCTGCATGCACTGTATTTTCAGTGTAGTTGCATAATAGGATAGCTAGAGACATGGGATTCCTTCCTAAGTTTCATCTGTGGCAAGGACGAAAAAGTAGAGGAACAAGACGAGGATAAAGCCAAGCAAGAGAAACGAATAAGTGTTGTAAATCTGTTTTAAAAAACTTTTTTTTTTAAATAAAGGTTTCTGAGTGATATCAGATTGTGTACCTGTTTGTATTGTACTTACCCTGTAACTATACGAAACAAGAGGGGAACAAACACCACTTTAATTTACAGCCCGCAGATTCATACTTACCCTGTAACTACACAGATAATTACCCCTTAATTAAAAAATACTTACAGTATAAATAATGTGTTAATTTTCCTGATAGTTACCCCTTTATTCTCCCAGTATTACATATTGTTCCCTTATACCTATACATGCTTACTTTATAGTTACACTATAATTACCGAAAATTATGCTGTAAATTCTCCTTACTTACGCAGTACTTTCCGGGCCGTAATCTAAAGCGTTACCAAAAATAGATTAGATAGATAGATACGTTGCTAGCACAAATAAGCATGTTGCTAACATGTTTTCAACACATTGCTATTAGCATGAATTAGCATGTTGATAACAGGATTTAACATGTTTTCGCATGAATGAACATGTTTCTAGCATGTTTTAACATGTTGCTATCAGGTTTTAACATATTGTTAACAGGTTTTAACATGTTGCTATCATGTTTTAACATATTGTTAACAGGTTTAAACATGTTGCTATCATGTTTTAACATATTGTTAACAGGTTTTAACATGTTGCTATCATGTTTTAACATATTGTTAACAGGTTTTAACATGTTGCTATCATGTTTTAACATACTGTTAACAGGTTTTAACATGTTGCTATCATGTTTTAACATATTGTTAACAGGTTTAAACATGTTGCTATCATGTTTTAACATATTGTTAACAGGTTTTAACATGTTGCTATCATGTTTTAACATATTGTTAACAGGTTTTAACATGTTGCTATCATGTTTTAACATATTGTTAACAGGTTTTAACATGTTGCTATCATGTTTTAACATACTGTTAACAGGTTTTAACATGTTGCTATCATGTTTTACAGTTTTTCTCCATTGGTTTGGCTCATTTCTTGAAACAGAAATTACATTCTCAAAATTGTAAGATCATTTGGCAAAACAGTCTTACAGTTCAGCACAACACTATAGCTCACTTGCAAAAGCTAATATCGCTCCCAAAACTGTTCACTCATGCTTCAAAACTAAATTCCTTTCCCATATAAATAGTCAGTGCCACCAAAATGGCAAAGATCCTTCTCATTGCTTTGGCTCATTTCTTGAAACAGACCGGACGTTCTCAACACTCTTGGTGCTTTTGCCAAAATAACGTGGATGGTTCGGCACAACACCATGGTTCACCTGCAAAAGCTCATACCTCTCCCAAAACAGTTCACTCATGTGTCAAAACTAAACTTCCTTCAGATTTAAACAGTCAGTGCCTCCAAAATGCTTCGTCCCTTTGGCATTGTGTAAGCACTGCAAGTCAAAATGTTTAGATGTTTTGTCACTATGGCAGAGGACCATTGAAATATCCCTCATGTTCACCTTTCAGTCTTAGCCCAGTCCTTCATTTTTGTCTAGCTAATAGAATACAATTGTGTATAAAACTGAAACAAAGAAATAGGATTTTAGGGTAAAAGTAGGCTCCAAGGTTTGACATCACACATTGCACTCATACTGCCAAGGAAATTGTAACCATTATCATTCACACACATAAAGTAACTTCCATACATCAGAGTAAAAAGAAAATGTATATAGCATAATATACTGTAATATAAACACACAAACAAAAAAAACAATGAAAATTACCGTCCTCACCCTCCTGGCCATCCACACGCTGCTGTTCTCAATCTTACTGTAAACACTTGTAATATTGTAAAATTTCTACTTTTCTAATGATATAATCTGGGTTTGATTTTTTTCAGAGATATTGTTAGAGTAAAGTATATGAATATATTGACCAAACAGTACACACAAGACCAGTACTGCATATTGATAAAATGTATTTCTCTCCACATTTGTAAAATCATTTGATTCTTTCATGCATTTTCAAGGGTTTGTTTTTTATATCTGCTGAGGTTTGGCTGAAGTCTCTGTCCAGCCTCTCTCAATGTCAACCCATGGGTACTCAGTAGAATCGCATCTGATAAATTTGGTCCCCGTCTTCTTTGGCCACATCCTACTCCAGGTCTACCTCTTCCTACCCCCCTCTTCCCCTTCCCCTCTCTACCCCTTCCCCTCTCTTCCCCTCTCTTCCCCTCTCTTCCCCTCTCTTCCCCTTCCCCTCTCTTCCCCTCTCTTCCCCTCTCTTCCCCTTCCCCTCTCTTCCCCTCTCTTCCCCTCTCTACCCCTCTCTATCCCTCTCTACCCCCTTCCCCTCTCTACCCCTTCCCCTCTCTTCCCCTCTCTTCCCCTTCCCCTCTCTTCCCCTCTCTTCCCCTTCCCCTCTCTTCCCCTCTCTACCCCTCTCTATCCCTCTCTACCCCCTTCCCCTCTCTACCCCTTCCCCTCTCTTCCCCTCTCTTCCCCTTCCCCTCTCTTCCCCTCTCTTCCCCTTCCCCTCTCTTCCCCTCTCTTCCCCTTCCCCTCTCTTCCCCTCTCTTCCCCTCTCTACCCCTCTCCATCCCTCTCTACCCCCTTCCCCTCTCTACCCCTCTCTACCCCTCTCTACCCCCTTCCCCTCTCTACCCCTCTCTACCCCTCAACCTCCACGGGCTCCCCCTCTCATCCTCACTCTTCCTCTTCCTCAAGCAGGCAGTCACCCTTGTTCATTTACTTGGCCAGGTGCCTCCCTGTTCAGAAATTGTACTGGTCCTGCATGGTCAAGCTCTTTACATATATGTTTGGCAGCTTTCACAGTCATGGACAGCACCTGTCAGGTAACTAAACATATACTGTTTGATTGGTCATCTGAGATGTGTGAAAGTCCTCCTTCATTAGTCAAGTTCTAGTTTCACCTGACTGTCAATTGCTGTAATAAATTTATCAAATTTCCAAGGGATTCATATATGGTATTCATGGTATTATGTTCTTGACTAATTTTGACAATTGAACAGACTATTGTGCATGTGATGACTTATACAATGAAATGACGCTGATACGTTTTGGAGCGGATGACCATTAGACTGAGAATCTAACAATCAGTTTAGATCAACAAGATCTATTCACTTGGAAATCATGCTAAATGTAGGCTAACTGTACTTAATCATTTGCAAAGATGTACTGAGACATTGAGACATGTACTTAGACATTTGCAATTTGATGAAATGATTGAGAAATGCTATTCTGTTGTGAACAATTGCCAAGTGGTTTGGAGATTTGTCCATGTTGTTTTGAGAATGTAATTTCTGTTTCAAGAAATGAGCCAAACCAATGGAGAAAAACCTGTTACAGTTTTAACATGTTGCTAGCATGTTTTAACATATTGTTAACAGGTTTTAACATGTTGCTATCATGTTTTAACATATTGTTAACAGGTTTTAACATGTTGCTATCATGTTTTAACATGTTGTTAACACAAATTTGCAAGTTTTAGCATGAATGAATGTGTTGATAGCAGGTTTTAGCATGTTGCTTAAAACAAAATAAAAGAATATAAACAATTAATTTAAATTGGCATCTTGATAGGAAAGAGGACAGGAAGTGATAGGGAACAGGAATTGATAAGAAACCATACAAAATTGTAATTATTAAGTACTATTCTTGTGTTGTATTAGTTTATTAGTTATTATTATTTATGTAAATGGTAAATGGTAAATGGACTGCATTTATATAGCGCTTTTAACAGACCAATGGCCATCCAAAGCGCTTTACATCTTGCCTCACATTCACCCATTCACACACCGACGGCGGTGTCAGCCATGCAAGGCACCATCCAGCTCGTCGGGAGCAGCTGGGGTTAGGTGTCTTGCTCATGGACACCTCGACACTTGGTCAGGTGGAACCGGGGATCGAACCACCAACCTTCCAGTTTGTAGACAACCTACATGAACCACTGAGCCACTGCCGCCCCAGTCGTATGTACGCATGCAGTATGCAGTATGTACTCCATGTGCACTATTGTTACTTTATTTCATTTAATTTTCACTGCTTTGGCAATAAAAAATAAATCACATTTAAGTACAGTTTTTGTTGTGTGTCAATTAAATGCCAATAAACATAAATTAAGAATGAATCGAGAACAAATCTGCAGTCTCCTGCACTCTTTTACATATATTCCCTACATGTCCTTCATCAACTACATGGACATCATACCAAACAGAGACTACAGAGAATCGATCCAGATTACTCCGTGGAGTACAGTCCCAGATTACAGCTTTCACCTGTCATTAGCACCTCTACCCGAGGCCATCCCTCTGTCTATGAATCCATTAGCTATATCAACACTATATTATTCTCTTTCATTCACCCTCGCATGAAAGGTCCAACGCTGACCAGCAGCATATCAATAAGGCCGTACTGGACAGACCTTGCTATTATTCTGCTGATGTGAGTCTGTGGGGAGAGTGTGATGTGGAGGGCCCTGGGGGGCTCCTGTCTTGTCAGAGGCAGAGCGGGGTTTCATGAACCATGGGGACGGCAAGACCTGCATACTAAATAGACTAGCGCACACTGCCTCTGCCACATCACGAGGTTACAGCGCACAGGCCCGCGATTCAATGAGAGATAGTGAAGATTCAAGCAGAGGAGTTTATAATGACATTAGAATATTGAATTCAGTCAGATTTTATAAACATATATGGTAATTGCATTCATTTTATATCTATGACGAACCAGATAAAACGGTTCCCTCCAAAAATCCCAATTTAACCCATACATTTTTTTAAAGGGGATGTCTAATGCTATTTCATGGATTTTGTACACTGTTTAAGAGTTGGATTCTAATGCTAAACATGGCCAGAATTTCTGTATTTCTGTGCCAAATACACTCAATACAAAAGTTTTGGAAAGTTTTTTTTCTGAGTATGGTCCTGTATGATGTCATAAAGGTAGGAATTCCTTGAATAGGCACTTCTCCCGGATGAGCGTGCATACACACACACACACACACACACATAAACCAGAGCGAGAGCAAGAGACAATGAAATCAGACAATGGAATCAACGATGTCACTAAAGAAGTGTGTTTTTGGTTGTGAGGGAAAGATAACCTTGTTCAGCATTCCAAATAACCCAGCGTTAAGGAAACAGTGGATGCAGTTGGTTTCTCCAGAGCAAAAGTGTGTGTTTGTTCCCGGTCATGAGTGAAAACTGCAGGCCGTGAGTGAAACTGCATCAAATGTCTGTGTTTTGTTGGCATCCGGCGCGTAAGTGCATATAATGTGAACAACACAAACGTATACAGTACAGTGAATCAAGAGTTATCAATGTTATCAATGTGTGTGTGTGTGTGTGTGTGTGTGTGTGTGTGTGTGTGTGTGTGTGTGTGTGTGTGTGTGTGTGTGTGTGTGTGTGTGTGTGTGTGTGTGTGTGTGTGTGTGTGTGTGTGTGTGTGTGTGTTTGTGATTTATGGACACAAATTTGTATAATGACACAGGTATTACACTGTATTATGACATAAACATGAAATATGTCATATCATATATCCTCATATTTAAAATAGCTTTAAAAACATACTAAACAATGTTTTATAAAACATTTTATAAATGGGTATTAATGTGATGGGTAAGTAAGGGGTAGGGGTAGTGTAGGGGGAAAGAATGTACAGTTTGTACAGTATAAAAACCATCACGCCTATATAGAATGTCCTCACTTAGATAGCAAAACAAACGTGTGTGTGTGTGTGTGTGTGTGTGTGTGTGTGTGTGTGTGTGTGTGTGTGTGTGTGTGTGTGTGTGTGTGTGTGTGTGTGTGTGTGTGTGTGTGTGTGTGTGTGTGTGTGTGTGTGTGTGTGTGTGTGTTCGTGCTCTTTAGCCCCACCCACTGCACGCCTCCATGAGCTCGGCTGTTTTCGGAAAGAATCGGTACTGAGTATCTGTCTTTTATAAATATGGAATATGGTAAAACTAAGACTCTTGGGCGATATTAAGGATTCAATACTACTCTATTGGTACTCAAGATTAACATGAGACTGGCAGAAACTGTGTGTCGTGTACCCTTTAATAACATGTGCAAATGGTTAAAAAGCACCTATGCAAAAGTAGCTACACTTTCTCCCGGAATGAACTAAAACTCTTCTTTCTCCCACATCTCTCACTCTCTGACACCGTGATGCAAATGTGTATAAATGGGCTAATAAGGCACAGAGGGTTTTGGGTTAAAATTGCATCAGGGTGAGATCATGAGAGGACATGAGAGAGTGAAACGCGACTGTCAGAAAGAATATTACTTAACACAGATTAGCATACATTAAATATGAAAAACGGGAGAGGATTGACACCACATAGGCTTGAAGTAGAGATAAAGAAAACAGAAATGGAAGAGGAAAGGAAATGAAGATGATAATGCAGGCAGATGAAAATTATTGTACGTCCAAATGTGTCTGAGACAGAAACCAAGAGTAATGGCAGGATAGTGCTGCCCACAGGAAAGATAAATCACAAAGACATCTCAACGGTTTCTCATAGACTAAAGGAGATTAAATAGAGAGCAATTTGAGAGGTCTACTTCGCCCTCCTGAAAAAAAAAGATAATCACCTGCAATGTTTGTCTCAATAAGATCTCAATAATGTCTCAGATTTTGTTTGTCAGTGGCCACATACACACTGCAGTAAAATGCAGTTCACCTTTCAGTGCTTAATCCTGTTCTGTACAAACACAGTTCAGTCATTTACAGGAGTGACAACCGCATTTTATAATCAAATTGACTTCTGAATAATGCAGGGTGTGACAAACACATTTACAAAACTTCTACGAGGTGTATGGAAACCCAATTGGACAGCTAGTTGTTAATGATGTATTTAACCCTCTAGTTCTCTTCGTTTAGGGGTCACACTTGGCTCCTTCGGTCAAAAGTGAAAGAAGCTGGATGTTCAGGGTATTTTATGATACTATGCAATATTTATACTTTTTTTTTTTTAAATATATTTTTAAATTATTTGTTCAATCATGTTTAAATAGTGACAAGACATTTAAAATCCAATTTCTGGTGAGAGTAAAAAATGAAAAAACTTATGTAATACTTAAAAAATAAAACTTCTGGAATAGTAACCACTAGATTCTTATATAGTTCTACATAAAGTGGCTTATAATTTCTCTAGCATTTTTTAGACATATACTTATTGCTGTGGATTTGGATTTATACTTTAGGTCTAGATTTTTTTTATGTTGATTTGAAGTGTCAGTTTTTGCATTCATTTTACTACAGTCAAACTTGAACACAGAGGAGGACACTTTGTTACACATAACATCAACATTCAATTTTTTTTTTACAAAAATGAACAGGTATGCTTTATCAGAGATTAATCAATCTGAGTCTGATCTGATTTCAACCTCTTATTAGAGTCTTTTGACTCATTTTTACCATATTGTTACAGGCACACCAGTTCATTTGTGTGTGTATAATAGTGTGTTGTGTGTGTGTGTGTGTGTATTTGAGTGGGTGTGTCTAATTTGTACTCTTGTGTAACCTCTTCCTTGCTGTCTGTATTTTATCTGAATTGTGGCTGAATTATTGATTTTATTTCACACATTTGCAAAAACTTGCTCTTTGTTATAGTCACACTAGTTCATATAGAGTGAGGAAAATAAGTATTTGAACACCCTGCTATTTTGCAAGTTCTCCCACTTGGAAAACATGGATGGGTCTGAAATTGTCATCATAGGTGCATGTCCACTGTGAGAGACATAATCTTTAAAAAAAAAAATCCAAAAATCATTTTTGTATTTCTTCGTATTTCCCATTAATTTCCTATGTCGGTCATCTTTGACCATGAAGGAGCCAAGAGTAACTCTTTTTTTTCTGACCCTTGAACATATCCAAATCATGTCCATGATTTTTTTTTGTGTTCACATAGCTAATGCAACAAAAGTCACCAAGTGTCATCCCATTCCGATGAAGCACAAAACGTAATTTTTGACCGAAGAGGACCAGAGGGTTAAAAACATTGATTAAAATTAAGATTAAAACAAAATTCACTGTAAAAAAGGCAATTAATACTCAAATATAATTTCCATCTTAAGTTAATTTATGAGACGCGTGCAATGCAGCGCTAAGGCTATTGTCTGTTATATTGACTTCTTATAAAATAAGAAGCAACTATATTAAAGACATTGATTAAAATTAAGATACAATTTATACAAAATTAAAACAGGCCAAATAAATCTTGTCTAAACAGTCTTGCCATGTTGCATCAAGATTTATATTTAAACAGTCTTTTTGCGTTTCATATTCACAGATGCTAACTGAATAAACTTACCACAATCAGCCCTGAATCAGCTTTCCGTGAGGAGAATTATTCCAGGATAATTACTCAAAGCGATGTATCTGAACCATAGCTTCACTAGTTGTGTTTGTATGAGTTGATGTGTGTGTGGGCGTCGACGCATGGATTGCCTGTATTTGGATCTGAATGAGCGCGCGGTCCGTGGGCGTGGCCGCATTAGCGGATAATGAGTCAGTAATGAGTTGACTGATATCTCCCACTTTTCACACAGATTACATAAACACAGAATATTTGTTTTTGTTTTGATTTACATGATTTAAAATCTGACATTTCAACGTTTCTTTAGACATGTCTCATGTTTGTGTGTCAAGGTTTCACTAAGCTACAGGTCATTTTCTGAAGAGAATCAGATTAGACATCATTGAGAGAGAGGCTGAAGATCGTGAATCATGTTTGTTTCCCTTATTTTGCAAAAAGCACAACAATTTGTTTTTATTTTGACTGTACACAAAAACAATTGAAACTTAACAGAATATAATGATGTATAACACTTGCGTGAATGATAAAAAACGACGAATTAAACGAATTATTTGAGTCTCTTTGGCACTGATAAGAAAAAAAGAGAGCCGATCGCGCCGGCGCGACCGCCGACTCGAGGGGGTTAAACGTGCATGCCTCTCTTCTGTATGTGTGCAGTGCAAGAAAACCACAGGGAAAGTGGTATGACCTTTGACTCATTCATTCGTGTTACCAGAATCTTGCTAGAAAAATAAGACAGCGAACAAGAATAAGACCATTATAAACTGAGATAAATTCCAAATGCTTTATATTCAAAACAAGACCAAAATATATGGCTTTAGTAGTTTAGTATGGTTTTGATATTCACATTCCCTTCATAGCTCTGTACTCTTACTGTACATCAACAATCATCTCATTTGTCTCTATTTTTATTTGCCTAAATTAACTTCAGGAGGAACTAATAATAATTTAAATGTATTTGCATTTCCTTGCAAGGCGGTAAAATAATATTGTATAGAGCATAAGTTGTTAAAGTAAGTTTAGGTTTCAGGTTTTGGATCTATAAAAAGGAAGCCTATCATTATGCAAGAATATCAAAACCTATCACAATTCAGTTTGCAAATAAGTGTTAAAAAGAAGACCAACAGCAATTCTGAATATAAATATCACAATGGCATCATGAATGTCACATACGTTACACTTATTTAGAGTATGAATGGAAGTCAATGGGAGATTTTCAAACTTTATAACAAGTAGGGAACATTTACCAATACAAAAATGCATACAAAAAAAAAGTAATCTGTACAGAATGTCAAAGGATTCAGGATTCAGTTTAATATTAAGGCTAACCTGTTTGAAGAATATCTACACTACAGCGTAATGTAATAAAACATAATTGTGAACTCATTAAAACTCCTGAGCTATGAAAGAGCAACCTGTGAGCAATAAAATGTTACTATGGCTGAGGAAGCAATCAAAAATGTGACACGTGCACGCATAAGGGAAACGTATTCACAAAGCAAATCCCAAGAGAGCCAAAGCAAACAAGAATAAAACAGCGACATGAGAAGAAAATGACAAATAATGGGACTTTCTCCATGGTCACCAGCAGCAACATATCCCCATATCACAATTACTACCACCTCTCTGCCTGTCTTTCTATCTCTCTCTCTCTCTCTCTCTCTCTCTCTCTCTCTCTCTGTCTCTCTCCTTGCCATCAGCCAGTGGTTATTAATGACCCCTGCACCCCTCTGTGAGCACCCCATTTATAAAACTCACCGTTTTAATCTCTCTCAGTGTGTGTTACTGCCCCGCGCTCCCTCCGCCTCCAAACACACTCATACATTCAGTCGCTGACACCTTTCTGGAGGATTGAGAATGCAATGGCCAGTACTTACAATTCAGGCACCTGCCCAAAACTGAGCACACTTCCTCATATTTACACACCATCATTCTCTCTCTTTTTCTGTCAGTTGCTTTACCAGTAATACAACTCATCCACAATGTTCCTTGATGTCTCCCTGCTTTTTGAAACTTGATCGACGTGTTAATGCACATTAAAACAACAGCTGTGTTAAGGCAACATACTAAGTCTAATGCTTAAAACAAGACAAAAACTAATTATAACTACTAATTCTAACACTACCATTCAAAAGCTTGGCAACTCAAGCATTTATCAGTGAGAAATATAACATTGTTCCCAGTAAGAAAGGTTTTAAATTGATCGAAAGTGACAGTAAAGACATTCAAAATGTTATGAAAATCTTTTTCAAATTAATGCTGTTCTTGTGGACCTTCTAGAAAATATTGTATTGCGTTCTCCACAGAAATTTGAAAGGGATATTTCACCCAAAAATGAAAATTGCTGTTAATTTACACACCCTCAGGCCATCCAAGATGTAGGTATCTAATTTTATGCAACCGTGGTCCTTGGTGATTCATATAATGCAAGTCAATGGCTACTGTCACTTTAAGGGCCCTATCTTGCACCCAGCGCAATTGACTTTGTACACCGACGCATGTGTCATTCCTATTTTGCACCCGCGCAAAGCGCGCTTTTCCCTCCACAGAAGCACGTCGCTAAACTAGTGAATGAACTTGCGCTCCCTGGGCGGTTCAGCGCAAAAAAGGAGGCGTGTTCCGGCGCAAACAATCCCTGGTGCTATTTTGCTGTTCCATTAAACAATTGCGCCACTGACCAGAAAAAACCTAGTCTAAAGTCAGTGGCGCGTTGCGTGTTGTTCATTATGCTATTTTAAGGGCGCATGCTTGACCATAATGTATAGCGTGCACAACGCGCATACACTTTGCTCATGTTATCTACACAGATGCAGTTATTTTTGCAAATCATAAATTGTTACACTAAAAAAATATTAACACATGAGATGACGGAAATCATTGTGGTGTGCCACGAAGATGTGAAAAAATAGGCATAAATCTAGCTTACAAATTATTCAGGCTAATTATTTATTTAACCGACGCTATTTTGGGTGGGTTTCTCCCATCCCCATACAACACAACTTCTCTGTCTTTCACTGCTCTTACAAGAACATCGGTCTCCTCGGCTGTGAACCGCTCCTGGCGTGCGCCTGGTAAATACGCCATAATAATAGCAATCCATAATGGAACTTGCGCACCTGCTTTTAAAGGGAATGTTGGATGACACTCTGATTGGTTTATTCACGTTACGCCCAAACCACACCTATGAATAATGAAGCTACTTCAGACCAACCCATTTTAGATTTGCGCCAGGCGCAAGAGCCATTTATCCCGCCGGGAAAATAGCAACAGCGCCGAGACCCGCCCACAAAGTTACTTGCGCTTTGCGCTTTGACACTTGCGTTTCAGATCGTTAAAATAGGGCCCTAAGAATAAAAAATAAAAAAACATACAGTGCTGCTTGAAAGTTTGTGAACCCCTTGCAGAATCGGCTCTTAATGCATCGTGTTTCCTTCTGGAGCATCAGTGAATATTTCAACCCTTTTTAATAGTCGTGTTTGAGTCCCTCAATCATCTTCAGTGTGAATAGATGGATCTCAAAATCATACAGTCACTGCTGGAACGGGTTTGAATATGCAAAAGATGCTGGAAAACTGAAGGATTTTTGGGATCTGGAGGATTTTTCTGAAGAACGTTGGGCAGTTTAACTGCTCAGGACAAACAAGGGACTCAAGAACAACCATCACAAAACAAAACAAAAAACAGCCATGGATCATCCAGGGAACGACACACAGTATTAAGAATCAAGGGTACATAAACTTTTGAACGGGTCATTTTTTATAAATTTAGCAATTTTTTTTGTCTTGTGGACTATATGCAATCATTTTTTATGTAAAATATCTTATTCAGGACAGTACTAAATAAAATAAAATAAAAAATACATGCATTCTGTGTGATCTCTCTTATTTTGTTAAAGTTATTCACATTATCACAGATTCTGCAAAGGGGTCACAAACCTTCAATGCAGGCAAAATAAAAATAAAAATACCCTTGGCTCCTGATGATACATTGCGGTGCAAGAAACTGAACATTATTTACAGCATTATCACCTGTAATCCACAGCCTTGGCAAATAGTCCTGAGGGCGTTCACGACAGTCTGGAGTGCGTGTTTCCTGACGCATTATCACGTATGTGTGGGAATTGAAACGTTGGGAACCTGTGAATCTTCCCGATTGACTTGCATTATATGAATCACCGATGACTGCAGTTTCAGATAAAAATCTTCTTTACATTTCTACTGAAGAAAAAATACACATACATCTTTACGCACCCTGGGGGCGAGTAGCCTACGTTAACAGCAAATTCTCTTTTTTGTGTGAACTATCCCCTTTAAGCTTTTTCAAAACTGAAAATGATAATAAATGTTTCTTGAACATCAAATCAGCATAATTTAGAATGATTTTTGTTGGACCATGTGAGTAAAATTAATAATAATAATAATAATTTGTTACATTTATATAGCGCTTTTCAAGGCCACTCAAAGCGCTTTACATAGAAGGGGGGGAATCTCCTCAACCACCACCAATGTGCAGCATCCACCTGGATGATGTGACGGCAGCCATTTTGCGCCAGTACGCCCACCACACACCAGCTGATTGGTGGAGAGGAGACTGAGGGATGATGCCAATCGTATATATATGGGGATGATTAGGAGGCCATGATGGACAGGGGCCAATGGGCAAATTTGGCTCTTTATCGATGGGCATCCTGGGATTTTTAATGACCACAGAGAGTCAGGACCTCGGTTTAACGTCTCATCCCAAGGACAAATTAAGATTTGCCACCAAACAAAAAAGCAGTTACTGTAATAAATGGTAATAATATTTCACTGTAGTGTTTTTACTGTATTTTTGAGCAAATAACTGCAGCCTTTGTGAGCATAAGATACTAAAAAACATTTAAAAAACTTATCGACCTCAGTCTTTTGAAGAATAGGGTACAGGTACACTGTAAAACATTATATGATCAATGAGTTATGACAACATGTGTTTTTACATAGCTTAACTAATTAAAATAAGTATTATTCAACTATTTGCTAACTGGCTAAGAACAAGAAGAAAAAATAATTTGCCAACAGGGAGAAATATACTTAGACATTCTCCAGTAAATTTATCTTGCATTAAGGACGTTATTTTTCTGCAGGTCCACTTAGTCTGCATTTCTTCAGTTATAGCGGGTCAAGCATTTGGCCTTTCCAGCTCAGCTAACATGCAAAGTGACGCCCCCAGCAAGTTCTCTTTATTAATTGTCAGTGTCTGGCTGGAATGGTGCCACTCATGCCATCCACGCTGCCCCCACATCCTCCCCCTGGACTGAATCTCTGGCACTGCATGCATTAATTAATGCATATTTCATTTAGCATGCCTGTGCTGTGCAGCATATTGCCTTGCACTCTATTCATTTCCCCAGGGAAATGATGTTATACATCACCCCTCTGCTGGCTCCACTAATCACACACATATCCAGACGCATTCACACACCTCTGGATTCCCAGGATGACACTGGAACCTCTGAGCACCTGAGGCGCTCATAGCCTGAGGGATATTGCCCCATCGCAAAACAGCCCTCCCAGGGCATGCTCGGTAAGGCCAGATGGCAGTGAACGCTGGCATAGTAAGCAACAATCATGCTGCTCGAGAAATCATGCAGCCACTATAAGTGACACCTCTGTTAGCTTCTATATATAGCATGTTAATCAGACGCATACTAATACTACAAAAATTGGTCAATCCCTGTACAAGAAAATATGTTTGGATGAGTCACAGAAAATAGCTAATATACAGTGGCATGAAAAAGTATGTGAACCGCTTGCAGAATCTGTGAAAATGGGAATAATTTTAACTAAATAATTTTTTATTAAGTACTGTCCTGAATACGATACTTTCATAAAAATGTTAACATACCCTTGTGTCCCATTGTCCCTTGTTTGTCCTGAGCAGTTAAACTGCCCAATGTTCTTCAGAAAAATCCTCCAGGTCCTGCACATTCTTCATATTTGAACCCTCTCCAGCAAAGACTGTATGATTTTAAGATCCATCTTTTCACACTGAGGACAATTGAGGGACTCAAACACAACTACTAAAAAAGGTTGAAACATTCACTGATGCTCCAGAAGGAAACACAGGGCATTAAGAGCCGGGGGGTGAAAACCTATTGAATTTGAAAATCAAGGTAAATTGTACTTAATTTGTCTTCCGGAAACATGCAAGTATCTTCTGTTGCTTCTGAAGGGCAGTACTAAATGAAAAAATATATATATTTAAACAAAATAAGAAAAAAATGTGGACGTCTTCATCCTGTTCAAAAGTTTTCACCCCAGGACAAACAAGGGACTCGTGAACAATCATCACAAAACAACAAAAACAGCCGTGGATCATCCAGGGAACGACACACAGCACTGAGAATCAATGGTTCAGAAACTTTTTATCAGGGTTATTTTAATAAATTCAGCTATTTTTTTTGTCTTGTGGATTGTATGTAAACACTTTTTATGTAAAATATCTTATTCAGGACAGTACTAAATAAAAAATAACATTCATTTTATATGATCCCTCTTATTTAGTTAAAATTATTCCCATTTTCACAGATTCTGCAAGCGGTTCACATACTTGTTGATGCCACTGTATGTAAATGATAATACTCTTAATCAATACACAGTTTCACGCACTAAACTACTGTATATTGCTTGGTTTTGTGCCCAATAAAACCACTGTTTGGATTCCTCTGTTTAGGTATATACAGAATATTAAATTGATTGATTAATTTAAGCATCCCACTTTATATTAGGTGGCCTTAAGTACTATGTACTTAAATAAAAAAAAATAGTACAATGTACTTATTTTGTTCATATTGTATTGCAAAACATTTTTGCTGATGTTGAGGTGGGATACGGGTAAAGTTAGGGACATGTGTGGTGGTATGGGTAAGTTTAAGGGTAGGGTTAGGTTTAAGGGACGTGTCAACAGTGTAATTATAAATCTAATTACAGATGTAATAACACACAGGTATATTTTTTTAAATGTAAGTACAATGTAAAAACATGTATGTACACAATAAGTGCTTTGTATCAAATTATTAATTTAAATGTTACACTCTAAAAAAAAAATGGTGCTATGGCACTAAAAGTGGTTCTTGCTCGTAATCATAGGGGAACCTCTTTTGGTGCCATAGCACCATATCTTAACAGGTTCTGTATATGGTAGCGGTGCTATATAGCACCATATCTTAACAGGTTCTGTATATGGTAGCGGTGCTATATAGCACCATATCTTAACAGGTTCTGTATATGGTAGCGGTGCTATATAGCACCATATCTTAACAGGTTCTGTATATGGTAGCGGTGCTATATAGCACCATATCTTAACAGGTTCTGTATATGGTAGCGGTGCTATATAGCATCTTAGTCAGCATTGCTCAATAGCACCACAGCCAAAGAACCGGTGACCACTGAAGCCACTGAAGCACCAAGATTTGGTGCTAAACAGCACTTAAAAAGGTTACCCTATGATTACGAGCCAAGAACCACTTTTAGTGCCATGCAGCACCTTTTTTTTTTTTTTTTTTGAGTGTAGTACATAGTAAAGCCACCTAATATAAAGTGGGTCCTTTACTATAAACTGCAAATCAGTGCTGAAGCTTTAATTTAACACAGGAATCCTTGAAATACACTAAGTTTGACTTTGAAAATTTGAAGAAAAAAAGTGGATACTGTACAGATCAGTCTAAATTCAAAATGTAAAAATATGTAGTTTTGCACATCCCTAGTTGCACATGTGTAGCTACGATGAAATACAAAATCTGCCCATTTGTTTACATATTAGTGACCTTTAATACAATTTGTAATTAAAGCAATCGCTGCTTAAACACGTGAAATGTGAGATGGTGAGATGGTGGTCCAGTGGGTTACTGAACTGATACGCAGAAGGTTGCTGGTTCGATCCTAGCGGCCCGCACCAGTGTGTCCTTGAGCAAGGCACTTTACTCCAAGTTGCTCCAGGGGGATTGTCCCTGTAATAAGGGCACTGTAAGTCGCTTTGGGTAAAAGCGTCTGCCAAATGCATAAATGTAAATGTGAAATGACAGATTTGACATCAGCCTTGAAAATGATTTACCTGGATGCCTAACATTGTATCACAGGATAATATTATGAATGCTCAATAAATAACTCGACTGTGCTACATCATAAGATGACCAAAACAAGAGATTATGACCATTTAAACATGAAATCCATGTCATGAAAGCTATAGCCAGTCAAACACTACTGTTCAAAGGTTTGGAGTCAGTAATTGTTTTATGTCCAGTCTTCAGTATCACATGCATGCTCTTCAGAAATTATTCTAATATAATTTGCTGCTCAAGAATTATTGATTATTATTATTAATGTTAAAAACAGTTGCTGTTAGGTTTTCAGGATTATTTAATGAATAGAAATTCAAAAGAAGGACATTTATTTGATCAAAAAAACATTGATACCGTCACTTTTGATCAAATTATCGCATCCTTGCTGAAAAGTATTAATAAAAAAATAAATAAAATAAAAAACACTTTTGAACGGTATTCTATGTATTCATGTCACACATACAGTTTAAAATACATATAGTACATTTTTAAATTGTGTACTAATTAAGCAATTGAACGAATGATGATTTTGTTGTTTGAATTAGGTTTTTTTACTTGGTTCTTCAGCTAAAGATTCTATTCATTTAATTTTTTTTCCCAAAATGATACTGGGACAAGTCTTACAGAGCAGATAAAGGACTTGAAACTGTCCCGCAGTGTGCACTCTAGCAGCGACAGCGATGCTAAATTATCTGCAAAGAGAAGCTTTAGATTCGCTGTCATGCTGGGTACACCTGGGAACTGTAATGCGGGTCTCTCAGCCCTAAACTTACTTTTACTGTTGGACTCAAAGATTCATTTCTTTTCAAATGGTGCCTTGATTCAGAGTTTAATGTGCACTGACAATTATACACAAGTCAGATATGTATATGCATACTGTCACATAATGGAAAGAAGTTACACACCCGCAGTCAAAAGTGAAGCCTAAGCAATAAGAAAATATTAACACTCGAATATGACTTCTCGAAGTTCAACCAACTGTGTTCGTTTGAGACGGGACAATCTGTTTGGTCTAATGGCAGAAGAGGTTTGGGAAACCTATTTGAAAACATACATTTTTTCTGTAATTTCCACAGCAATTACACACTTCACCTTAAATGATTAGTCAATTAAATCTGAAATCCACCAATTATTGCTCAGTCTACCTTAAACATATTTTTTTTACAGTCATCTCATTAGTATTCATAGATATTCTTTTTTTTTTCTTTTTCATTTGAATAGACACTGACACATATAATATCAACATATGGATGGCTTTTTATGCATGACTTGGGGACATTCAAAGCATATAGATTAATTTTAGAAACTTTAGGGGGGAGAATTTTAATATATCAGTCTAAACTCAAAATGGACAAATTGTGTGCAGCAAATAAACTTTGTTCTAGTACTTTATAAAAAGCCAATTTAACTAATCTATTGCTATCTGAAATGAATAATAGCACCTTCTAATAAAGACTAAAGACAATTAGCAGTGATGTCTCTGCAGTGATTAAAGGGTTTAATCATGTCTATTTCCAAAAACAGCTGTGGGAAACTGTTGGATTTGAGCTTGATTTCTCCTTTTTTCTTTCCAAGTGCTATATGGGCAGACATGCTTGAATCTCAGGCAAAGATGATCAGGAGTAAAGAGCACCATTAAAGGTGTTTTTGGCCATGCTAATAACACACAGCACATCTACAGCCAAACAGATGCTAGCAATTTTCCCAAGTCCAGTGACCACACGCTAACAAGCCTTGCAGAAATGGTCCAACAATTAATTTATGTGATACAATGTCTCTGTAGTGAAGCCCAGGCTCTACCCCATTATCTTAAGAAACAGAGAGAATCAAGGCCTCTGTGCTAGTCGTTAGCAATGCTAGCTGAAATAATGAAGACTCTGTGGGTAACAATTCAGGAGGAATCCTGCTGCTGACGGATGAAGCCAGTTATAAGTGCTGTATTATGGGCTGTGGGTTTGCTTTGTGTGTGTATCGTGTATGTTTTAGTGAGCCTCTCTCAACGAGATGCACGCCAGCATTTGAAAGCCAATGTCCCTGAACACTGGGACACATTTATGAAATGTGACTTACAGTAATTTGCATAAAATCAAAGTAAACTTTCTGCATACATACAGGTATAAGCTTTTCAGGAAGCAGACGACAAGAATGCAGAATGTAATCATAAAAAAAAAATGTTTGCATCGTTATAGCAAAAACTGCTTTTATTTAAATTATTTCTGCTTCATTTTTCAAATTAAATCAGTTAAAATGGTCAAGAAGTGCAATGAATCAAAGTAATTATACTTAAAACTTAACTGAACTTAAACTAAATAAAAGTTAAGATTTATAATTTAGTGAGCAAATTATAAATTACACTGCACAATAATAATAATAGTAAACTGTTATTGTGATATTTTATTTGAAATATATGATGTATTTAAAACATAAAATGTTTAATATTAATATCATTAATATTAATAGGTGGGCTTTCAAGATTAGCGCATTAACACATGCGATAATTTTTTTCAGTTTAAACGCATTAAAAAATATTTAATGCATTTAATGCGGCATCAGTTTGTTTATGATCACGCTATCATTCATTCAAGTGCTATTAAACCATTCAAGCACAATAAGATGCAAAAATAAGAACTTAAATCTGTACTGACGCGCTGTCTGTGAATCTCCTGTCTGTGTGACACACACAGGACTCATGTGCACAGAAAGCTGCTTCAGACAGCGCAAGGACTTATGCACTTGAACGGACAAAACACACACACAAATATGCCAAAATGTCCGCTTTGTCAAGTATCCTCGTAAGCACAGTCTTAAATGAGTTAAAAGTTGAGATGTGAGGACATCGTATGCGTGTCAGATCCAAATCCGTGTCATGTGCTTCAGTTCTTAAAGTGACAGCAGCCTAATAAACCTGCTGTTGTGATGTCTGTCATTAATGAAAATCAAAGAACAAAAGACAAAGAGAGAACCACTAATAGTTGTTTGGTCCTGAGAATCGCCGATGGTTCACCACACGGGTTACCATGAGAGACGTGTCTTTAACGTTCCATAGCTGAAAGACAGGAAACGCTCACTGAACGTTTGTAGCTTTAATAAGGATTAATCTATATTTCAATTATAATTTATGCAGTGAAGACTGTGAAGTGTTTGATAACTTTATTCAATTTCTGTATATTTCCTACCGGTTAGATCAAATATTTATAATATACCGTCTTTATGTTGTTTCTACATTAATTTGGAGATTAAATGTGAAATTATTACGAAATAAAAAATATATTAAAAACTTTCATTTTAGGTGTGATTAATCGTGATTAACCACAGAAGAAATGTGTGATTAATTTGTTTTTTTTTTAATCGATTGACAGCCCTAATTAATAGTAATTATAATAGTTGTTTGGTTATATTACATAAACATAAGTGGTGGGCATAGATTATTTTTTTAAATCTAGATTAATCTAGATTAAAATGGCTCATTTGAATTCTGCCGAAGGCAATCAGAATATGTGTACTCGTAAGTGATCGTTTGTCTTTTTGTAGTTTGAATAATAAATAACTTCTGTCCCTTTAAGACCTGACGGATCCCACTGTTCCTGTGAGCTGGTTACGACTGTGTTTACGTTAAAACTCACCAAGATGGGCATTGAGACATTTTTGAGTGTATTTGACCATTAATAAAATGGAAAAAGGAGCTCATTTTTGCACTTGTATGTCAGAGGCGGCTTTATTTCGGTATGTGTGTGTGCGCTTCAGATGCGAGCACAAAATCTGTGGGAATTAGTAGAATTAACGTTATGTGCAACCCTGCGCGAAATTCAGACCGGTCACACCAATGCTAACAAAAGTCCAGCAGAACACGCGTTCGCAATGTTCAGAGGGTTAACCGGACTGAATGAGAGGAGGCGGTGCGTGTCAACTTGCTGTCGTCGGAGAGGAGAGGAGAGCGCAGCTGATACCGATACTGTAGAAAATGAGTATTGTATCGTTTCAGATATTTCAGTATCGATACATAGCGAAATATGGATATTTTTGACAACACTAGTAGGCATACACACAGGTTCGAAGACTCGTTCTCTCGCCCCCTACAGTGCAATTCAGCTAGGTGTACATCCGCGCTAAAATATCAAGGTAAAAGCAGTGAAAGTCATCATAGCTTGCGTAGTATAGACCCAGCTCCCAACCCAACTTTGAGAATAGATTAACGGCAATATTTTTTTTATCGCCCGATAAGAGTCTCACGTTAACGCAGCACGTTAACGCTGATAACGGCCCACCACTAATAAACATACTATTAAAGTGCAAACGTTAATATAAAATCATGTAATATAATTTAATTTAATACTAATATAACTATAAAATTGTGAAATATATAGATCTAGATTTTTTATTAGTATTAATATTTGCCTTTTTTTAAATATAGCCAAACAACTAGCCAACAATTCTTCTTTTTCCTTTGCTGTGATTGGCTAATCAACATGAGGAGGATGGCTGTGGCCTTAGATACTGCCAGTCAGCCAACAGAACTAGATTTGAATGTGGCCAAATATCAGACAGACCAATGAAAATTGTTTTTGACTATTGAAGAGCTTATCAAATACTATAGGAAAACAAGAACATTTCATAGACCCAAAAGTAACTGGATTATTATTACAAATTCCCAATCACCGTTTGGAAAGAGCAAATCCTTTAGAACCAATGACATAGATACTTTCAGGTGTCTATACGCACCTTTGACGCTCAGCTCAGCGTAGTTGGACACTCCAGATCCTCCATCGGAACGAATCACGCATCGGTAACGGCTGGTGCTCCGCTGTGACGTATCCGTTACACTAACGGTGGCAGAGAATCGCCGATGGTTCACCACACGGGTTACCATGAGAGACGTGTCTTTACCGTTCCATTGCTGAAAGACAGGAAAATAATCATCCTTGCACAACCATATAACTGATAATAAGCACACATAATATGTTGGAAAGATCAATAGTGTCACATCAAGACAGAGGCATGAGCTCTTAAAACAGACTGTACACAGTGAGAACTGGTGTTATATCTTCATGTCTCAGAGCTGTAGCACAGGATTGATGGAGGCTTATAGTCTCCAGCCAAGGGAAAAAGTAATTTTATCCAAGACTTCATGGACACCGACACTGGCTTGGAAAACTTGCTGACAAAAATCTCCAACAAGTTATTAAGTTTCCTCAAGCAGTGTGTCTCGGGACAAAGGTTCAAAACCTCCCGATGCAAATGGCGTGAACGTTAAAGGGATAGTTCACCCAAAAAATGATAATTCTGTCATCATTTACTCACCCTCGAGTTGTTCCAAACCTGTGTGAATTTCTTTCTTCTGCTGAACACAAAATAAGATATTTTGAAAATGTCAGTAACCAAACAGTTCATGAGCCCCATTGACTTCCATTGTATGGGGAAAATACTATGGAAATCAATGGGCCCATTAGCTGTTTGGTTACTGACATTCTTCAAAATATTGAAATTCACACAGGTTTGGAACAACTCGAGGGTGAATAAAAGATGATAGAATTTTACTTTTTGGGTGAACTATCCCTTTAAACGCACACACATAATAGAGATGCTTAGAGATTTAAAAAAGCATGTTGAGCATGTATAATCAAATCAAGTTTGGTGTGTCTATGAATGTTTCTATAGGTATGTTGTTGTCCCTTTGTGTGGGATTATATGTGAACATATGTGGGAGGTCGTGTGCAGTGTTGGGGAGTAACTAGTGTGCATGTAACGACACTATATTACAGTTACTGAGAAAAAAATTTGTAATTAAATTACAGTTACTTATGAAAATGTTACAGAAATATTTCCTGTAAAAAGCTAGTATATGTTGAATAATATTAATTTGTTGCTTTTGTTGCTTGTTTTATGTGCATGATGCCTCTGGCCATTTAAAGGCCATTTAAATGCTATTCTGATGTTTTTGATTGGCTCTCGTTTGAATTTGCACGTCAATCCACATAGAGACAGAGCGACACACGTCAAATCTGAAAACCGCGCCCACCGGGGGAGAAAACAATCAACCCGCCTCCCTTGACTTTGTATTGCGTGAAGCGGCCTCCTTGTCATTTCTGACTTGTAACAAAAAACAGAACAATGTCTAAAAGCTGCTATGTGACAAGGTGTACAGCAAACAAGCTAAAAAACACAGAACCAAAAACCCAGATGTTGTTATAAGCTGTTGACCCAAAAAACGAGCGTTTAAGGACACAAAAGTGGATACAGGCAATTGAGACATGTTATATTACACTGAGAACTACACCCACTAGAGGGAAACGTAATCAGCGACAGAAAATATAATATATAAAACTGACATTTGGATATTTGACTTAACAGTGAAAAAATGTTTACTGCACACAGATTGATCGTATGATCGTAGATCCCAAAATGTACCCATTCTTTCTGCTAATGCTTCACGTCTTATTGCCTGTATCCACTTTTGTCTCCTTGAACACTCATTTTTTGGGGTCGACAGCTGATAAAAATGTAGTTCTGTGTTTTTTTAGCTTGTTTGCTGTACACTTTGTCACACAGCAGCTTTTAGACATTGTTCTGTTTCTTGTTATAAGTCAAAAATGACATGGAGGCCGCTTCACGCAATACAAAGTCAATGGAGAGCGTAAAAAGTTACCTTCCCAACACTGGCCGTGTGCGTAACTCACCTGTAGCCAGAGTTTGTCATGTTGTGACCATTTGCCTCCTGCAATACACTGGAAGGTTGCGTTCTGTCCCACGTTCACCTCGACATTCTGCAGCCGCAGAAAATGTGGCGTCTTGCCTATTAAACCAAACACATATACCATCAAAAACATCCTATAGCACCCATGCAAATAATATAAAGCACATAGACACTGATGGCTAACTACATTAACTATACATAACTATACACAGTGTATCTAATGCAATGGCATTCTGTTTTTTAGTGTCCAAATGCTCTTTTGAGCTCCTGTACATGTTTCATGATGGTGAACATGGTTTCTGCCTGTTTTTTTCTGATTGTACATTTAGAGACAACATCTAAAAACAAGAAGTTTAATGGAGCTTGCATTGTAATTAATACTGTTTGCAATAGGCATTCTCTCCTTTCCATGTACAGGTGCATAGAGGTTTACAGTGCATTTGTCTTTTAACAGAACGACACTAACTGAACTCACTACAGCAGTCTCCACCCACTCTCCCTGCCAGCTTCATTATCTGTGAACACACTGAGCATTCTGCACAAAAGCAATATCATTACTTTTCAATTAAAGTCATTCAGAATATTGATTTCTTTTTTAGTACCTCTCCTATAACATGGAAAGCATTAAGATTTAGTGATGAAATCTTCAAATTGCCCACACATATTCTTATGGCACATTTACATTTATGCATTTGGCAGACGCTTTTATCCAGTGCCCTTAATACAGGGACAATCCCCCTGGAGCAACATGGAGTAAAGTGCCTTGCTCAAGGACACACTGGTGGTGACCGCTGGGATCGAACCAGCAACCTTCTGCGTGTCAGTTCCATGGTTTAACCCACTGGACCACCATCTCACGTAAAGTCAAGATAAGATCTATATTTGTGCCTTTTCAAATCAGCTCTTATTATATTTCTTAAAAATATTTAAATTTAATATATATTTAAATATAATTAAATACTAGCTTACTGCATACTGTGTAATATACACTGTACACTTTCTTAAACATTGCGTGTGAAATGAAACTATCCATTATGCAAAGATCCATTATGCTAAGATGCTTTGTCTGCTAATGATGCATGTAAATGTCACACTCACTTTACATTGGCTTTCAGTTATCACCTCTATAAGTACATTTTGCACATTTGTCTAAGAAGAAAAAAAACAGGAGGTCAAGTGCATTGCATGCTGCTATACAGTAGTGTGTCCCAAGTCAGAGGCTTCATACTACGAAGGTTGCATTCAAAGGCTGTGTGCATTACAGCAGTTCTACGAAGGCTCCTTCAAATGCAGCCTATAAATGTGTCCTTTGTTTCCCAAGCCACGAAGGATAGAACGAGTGGATTCACTAGCCTATCCAAAGTTTGACTACGTACTGTATTTTTTGGATAGAAAATGCCAGATTGCACTTTTAAATTCAAATATTGGGTTTCAAATTACTCAAATATTTGTTGAATATAACATTCAGAAAAGTCCAGTGCAAACGTTATTGGAACTCGTCACTGGCTAGAATGTCCCATTTAACAACACTTGATTCGACCAATAGTTGTGTCCTTGCCTTCGAAGACCACGCCCTTTGAAGGATGCAGCCTAAGAAAGCAATACGTCATCTGAATGAAGGCGTGATATGTAACCCATTTTACATTTTACTAATCTGACATTATTCTGAGTGAAATGGGATTTTCACCATGAAAAACAATATGCTTTTGACAAAAATATTAACCAGCCAAATTTTTCTGAAATAACATGGATGATGAATCATGCACGATAAGACCAGGGGTTTATTTTGACTACTGTAAAAGGAATTAACCTAATTTCTTTGCATTAGTGACAGAGAGATCTAGGACAATGGAAGTCAAAGGCTAAAGTTCTCCGGTCATAACAAGAATGATGGGGGCCTGAAGTCTGAGCACTCAGCTCTGCAATCTGTCTCCCTCTCTCTCGCTCTCTCTCATCCACAGACTTGCTTGTTTGCTGGCCTTTTCCATCTCTGTTCAACCCTCGATCCACATGAAGTGCTTTTCACAGTAGTTGACAGACTGAACTCCTACAGCGTAGCCAAGACTGTGAAAGTAAGCAGGCGCTGAGTGTGTGTGTCTCTGTGTGTGTGTGTATACTCACGGCAAGGGTGGGCCAAAACGTGTATCTCATCCACTGCGATGAACCCGGGGTGCCCTTGTACAGATACTGCCTCAAAAATAACCTAAATGAGAGAAGAGGGGAGAGGAAACCAAGCGTTTAAATCAACTCAGCTTGTTTCAGACTGAACTGAGATGGTCTATTTATTTCAAGCAAGAAAAGGATTGAAAATATTTAAATTGGCATGTCAACAGGAGAAATCTTCGCTAAAGGCCTGTAGCTGGTAGCATAAAACTTCTTAGACTAGTCTTACAAGTTAGTCACATATTTTTTTCCTTCAAGACTGGTCATAATTTTAAATGGTTAGTTCGCTCCAAAAATTCTGTCATTAATTCCTCACCCTCATGTTGTTCCAAACCTGTAAGACCTTTGTTCATCTTCAGAACACAAATTTAGATATTTTTGATGAAATCCGAGAGCTTTCTGGCCTATCTTTGAATGAATCAGCGTTTTTGAACATGTTAGTTGAGTGAATGGTTTAATAAATTTTTAGTCCCTAGTGGCGTAACAATGTAACTACGCTGAGTGACAGCCTATCTAGAATGAGGAATGCTGATATTGGTGAAATTTCAGCAGAAAGCCTCTTGTCAAATGAGATCTGAGGATCAAAACTAACTGTTATACATATAACAATAGCCAAATGAGCTTATTGTCAGGTTTATGTTCTGTTATGTGGACCCTTATTTTGGCAGTCTCTTCTGTTCACTTCCTGTTTCAACGCTGTGTTTAGTTTTGGTTTTATTGGTTACTGAATATGTAATAAATATAAATAAATAAATGTTGGTAATACCGCATATCGCACTATTGAGCCACTCAAAATTACCGTAAGGGACATTCCTTCACCGCGACAGCCCTATGAATAAAGTCATTATTTTTGTTTGGGTTTTTTTGCGCACAAAAAGTATTTTTGTCACTTCATAACATTAAAGTTGAACCACTGGAGTCACATTGACTATTTTAATGATGTCTTTACTACCTTTCTGGGCCTTGAAAGCGGTAATAACGTTGCAGTCTATCGGGGGTCAGAAAGCTCTCGGATTTCATCAAAAATATCTTCATTTGTGTTCCGAAGATGAACAAAGGTCTTACGGATTTGAAACGACATGAGGGTGAGGAATTAATGACAGAATTTTCATTTTTGGGTGAACTAAGCCTTTAAGTAATTTACATAAAAAGGTAAATTTGTTTAATTTGAATCTGAAAAGAGTAATTGCTAGTTGGCCAGACTAAGCTGCTATGTTTATGCAAATGGCCCCTGTTCACACCAAGGACGATAACCATAACGATAAAGATATAGTTTTAAAAATCATTCTGAATTTGAAAGAATAGCAGAGTCCACACCACAACTATAACAACAACTGATGCATGATAAAAAATACTAACAGCTAATCAGAGTCCACCAAACTTTAACAAGCTCGAGCACTGATAATCTGCACTAGCGCACACATATGGGACTGGCATGGTTTGCATGGCATACTGGACATGCCATGTGGTGAAGACATGTGTGATCTGAGCAATGCCCTCGCTCTCAAAGCTGCCAAGGACTGGCACTAGAATGCCAAAAACTGGACACAGGATGCACTAGAGTCCCTGGCTTTCCAAAAAGGCCTCACTGTGATCAGTCAAGGGACTGAATCTTGCCCAGATTCAATTCTCACCATGATATTCAGGGTGAGACTATAGAGACTGAAGGTGTGTGTTTTGCGCAAACCACAACCAGACAATTTCACGTTTCAGATCAGAAATGTTGTGGAAACTACTTTCAGTAGCTTTAGCTTTGTGTTGCTGTTTAGATTGGTTCTTGATTCCCAACCCTACAAGAGAGCAGTGTGAGTATTCAACCTCAAGAAAGTCATACAGGTTTGGAATGACATGAGGTTGAGCAAATAATGACAGTATTTTCAATTTCGAATGAGCAAACCCTTTGCATCGTAATTTTATCAGCCTTGCTCCTACTCAAGGACATTGCTGTATTCATAATTTATTCACAACATTATGGCTGACTCAAATGATCTTTAAAATTGTCAAAATGTATCATAACAAGTTTTTAAAAAGACAGAATTCATTTGCCTTTTTTTCCGTTTGCATATCATAAAACTTTACCCTTTAAACACTGTCACATTGAAAGTGGCACCCTGTATCACGGCAGGAAACAAATCAATTAACCCAGAGATACGTGTCGGCAAAATTGGCCACTTATCTGGCAAATTCGTTGCTCTAATCAAACTCTTAGTGGGATATTTTTTGGTATAGTTTATGCTCCCAGGGGCAGATTTTGTAGTAGATATTAGTTCTCGAAATTTAACAGAAAATGTATTAAGCTCAACTCAGCAAGAGAAGGGAGGGCTTTTAAAAACTTGAAATGCCATTCGGTGAACACAAACTTGGACAAGCACACACATTCACAGTGTGAATCTCACAGTCGAAAACATGGGTTATATTTTATTTAAATTTTGTATTTTATTTAAAAAAATTGCAATATAAATGTAATTCAAATTATAATATTTATAATATACAATATGCAATTACTATCAATATACTAAATAAATAAATAGATATTATTGTAGTTTATGCTTATTGATAATATTTACTTGTTTCTGCACGTTTCTGTCAGATTCACGGCAAAATCACAAATACACACACACACACATACACAAAAGCTCTGATATTGCCTGCTGATCAAACAGATGCCCTCGGCAAATATTGCCTTTAGCAAATAATGGTCTGCTGTTTGCCAAGAGAAGTTCAGTATTCCCAGCACAGGCTAAATATTTGCTCTTCTCATAAATTAATTCAATTACACTGTTAATCTTATGAGAGTATTTCAATCCACAGACTGACGGCTGAATCTATAGACAGAAGGAAGAGGAGAAAAAGAGACAGAGAGAGGGAGAGAGATATCTGGGTCTAAAGCATCAAAGAGAAAAAGAAGGAGGGGGCGAGAGTGAGAGGTAATAAGCAAAAAGACAGATCTAAAATTAACAGCTAAAAGCTTATTCACCAGGGCCATTTGTGGGTGAGATTAGGGGACGGTGATTGCAGTGGTAATTGGAGTAGAGAGCAATCCACTGCCCCTCTCTGCAGTTCAATTGGAGCCATTCACCACGAATATAAGGCAGAAAATAAACTTTAGTCTATTTCAGTGGCCAAGGGGACAACATTTGCAGTACATTTACCAGTGCTTGCTATGGGGCTCATCCTGCTAAAAAAGCTAGTTGTCTTGCTAATCATGACTGAGAGAAGAGGGCAATCATTTACTTCACTTCCATTGTAAGTGCCTAGTCAAGTCAATTGTTTTATCTAAACCAGAAGATTCCTTTAAATATATAGGTTTACATAAGCAGATCCTCTGGCATTGTTAACGTCATGCTTACCTGGTAGGAGTTGGGCCAAAAGGTGCTGATGGCGAGTTCAGCCTTCACCCAGCCTTCAGTGACAGGTGCTGAGGCATTCCAGATGGGATTCCCCTGCGGTCCACCATCCACTTTTATGTAGACATTGAGGGTTCCGGGACTCATCCCATCCCGGCTGGACAAGGAGTAGTGGAAGTCTATGCAGTGTGTGTCATTCTCTTTTAGTGTGGGGAGAAGCAGGTGGGCCTTCTGACCTGATGCTCGACCTGAAGCATTCACCATCATGAAGGAACCTAGAAGAGGAAAACATAATGTACAATAGGTCAACCAAACTCCCAGAAACTTAACTTAGAAGGAACTGGAAGCAATACAACATAGAATAGATGAGCAATATCACACTTGTAGTTGAGCGATAGGGCTGTATATCAGCACGGCTGTGTTTCGGCCGTAGGCATGAGGCCATAGGTAATCACAGCGTGCTGATATACAGCCATATCGCATGGCTATGAGTGGGATATTGTGTTTATTGAACAGTTTGACGGTTGACAAAGATGATTGACAATTAGCATATAGTTTGGATACGGTTCCGTTCTGGACAAAAATCCCTGCGCATCCATGCAGCCTAGCATGGATAATGTTTTGCAGATATCGTTAAAGTCTAGCCTAGAAATCAAGACGCACCCTTACGGCAGCAAATGTTATTTGCAGCCAGGGACGTCTAGTAACTCTCCGCAGGCGGTTCCGCGTGCTACTTGTAAACAAAGAAGCTGGCGAACAGCGGTCTTTCGAATCGGCTTTGGCCGCGATTCTGGAAGACTTGGAGTTAAGCTTTTCTTTGAGGAAAGAACAATGAACAGCACTGAAGTCATTCTTAAGAAAGGAAGATGTGTTCGGAGTTTTGCCGACCGGATACGGCGAAAGTTTAATCCATCAACTAGCTCCGCTTCACCTTCTTCGTTGCTCTGGTTGGTTGTAGCGCTGTCCTATTGCGTGCAGAGGGAAATTGAAAGACAAACGTTTATCCCGCCCCTCTGATTGAGCCCTGCCAATGGTGTGTTCCCAGACCCAACATCTTGATGTGGGTCTGGCTTGTCAGGCTAATTAAAGTCAATATTTAATGTACAAAATAATTCAGGAATTAAGTCTGATTCAGGGGGACTCAGAATACCAAATCCTGACTGGACGAGAGGAGGAGGAGCTGGGGATGGAGGAGGGTAAATGAGCTCTGGAGAAACGCGATAGCAGCTGATAGTACTGAAGACAAATATGGTGGATTTGCTCGACCGCCATGATACAAACAGTGGAATGGTACCTGTGCTGATACTGGGAGAATATCGCACGGCTGGAAAAGGCTCTCAGCCAATCAGATTCGAGTACCAGAAAGAACTGTTACATAGAATAGAATAGAATATTCTATAGAACTCTAACTGAAAAGGATGTTTTGATGTTCAGTATCGTATACTCTTTTCACACACTGAAGGCTACACTGTCATTTTACACAACACAATCATGTTCATGGTCTTTTGTGCCTTTGTAGGCAGAATACAGCACATAACTGGGTAACTGCCTGCTATAAAACCACATTGAGACTGTAAGTGCTGAGACACTATTTATGAAATGATTCTGCAGACACCTTTACTCCAATTTTATGAGACAACATGCTATTTTACAGACTTATGAGTGGTTTTGTACAAGTCTCTACTAACAACGGCACTGCATTAGAAAGAAAGAGTGGAGGGCTTTAGAGGATACAAAAATCATGATTTTTTTCTTGAATAAAAGGTGGCAATCATTCATCTTCTTCGGCGAAAAACATTTATTTAAGCTAAAGGCCCAAACGTGTCTTTTTTTTTTTTTTTGATTGTGGCGAGCAGCGAGGCTGAAGGACGAGAGAGGACCAGGCCTGGGATTTTGCGTTGTGTTTTATTTACGTTTTATGTGTGTGCTTTTACTTTCATTTTGTGTTCATTTGTTTTTGTATGTAGGCGGCAGTCATCCGTGAGGGGCTGCCGCCGCCATTTTATTTTGTGTTGATTTATTAAAGTTGTTGAACGTTCGCCAGTCCCCGCCTCCTTCTTCCCATATGAACAAACTCCGTTACAGTGATCAATTATAGTCATTCATTTGGAATTCTTTAAAAATTCCCAGAAAATACTTTTTTTCGGCCTTAACAAAGGTGACAGCCTAGTTATCAATCAAAACTCTGGCTATTCAACAGTGTTTTTACAGCAATTATAGCGCTGGCCTGTTCATGGCTAGGTGACTCATTTCAGAAGCTGTGTGCATATGCAGCTCCTTTCGCTAGGGACTATTCTGAGCTGTGACATGCAAAAATCTGCCATACTCAATATACGTTGCTTGCAAAAATGTTATTTCATCAGAACACACAGCTTCTTCTGAATGCCCAGGCTTTTTGGATCCAGATGGCGTGCATATATACGTCAAGCTATGTGCATAAGTTAAGGGCTAGGTTAAAACATCACCTACGTAGGTCAAAATCAGTCCCGATTTTCCTGACACCTGTGCTAAATCACCATGCATAATTTGCTAGGTGGCCAGAGGAAGCCATTGCCATAACACCCTATTCATCACAAGTATTATCTAAGACATGACCACAAGACCCGGGCGCATCACATCTATCAATCAACACAACCTTGAGCCCTGGGATGAGGCCAATCAATTCCGCACACTGATCCAATCTAGAGAAGGCCCCCTAAACAGCGGGCTGGTAGTGAACTCGCCTGATTGCATTTCATATTCAACCCTCTCGGCCCACGTGCATTTTCCATCAGGTATTCCGAGCAGACATCTATATATTCCCTACCGTTGATGATTGCCAATATATATGTTCGGGCAAAACGAGGCCTTTGAACCGAGAGGCAATTTAGAGCGAACCTACAAGCACGCAATCAGCCCTACTACCACGGTCAATACGAGTGTCCTCAATCACACCATCGGCCGCTTCAGTAGATTACACTGTCTTAAGCTGAGCTAATGTGAAATAGGATGTAATGGTTCTATGATAAATAATTCAACACGTTTCATTCCAGGTGGACTGTTGGATGCACAAATCACTCTTGATAAATCAGCCCGCACAAGCATGACAACACTACAAACATGGCTGTGATTGGCACGGTCTTGCGGTGGGATTTGCATGAGAATGTCAAATGGAAATGAATGTTTACATCAAGAATGCGATGTTGCCGCAGCTCTCGCAGGAAAACAGATTAAAAACATGTAGCCTCTAAATTGCTTCAATTATATTACCTGATTTCAATTAATCCCAATGCATTGGAGACACAAGGGTGTCTAGGGTGAATCAAAATATTATTAAAAGTCTTTTTTTATATTTTGAGAAATACTTGCGCATTCTCAAGGGCAAAACTATTTGGATGATAATCATTTTTCCTGGAACCGTGGCCACAGATAAACACAGATCAATGGCGGTGAAGATTTCTCTCAATACTTACTGCAGAATGAAAATGGCTTCTGGAGTAAAACGCAGCACTTGTCTTTCTCCGTTCCTAAAATCGATAGCAATATCAGTGTCTTTCTCAGCTATCAGTAAACGTTCCGTCAAAATAGAGTCCTCAGAAGCTTCACGGAATCACAGCTACACTACTGGTGATTTAATGTTGTTGACATCAACTAATAACCAGCACACATGGTTTTCGAGACCGACGACGAGACGGATCCATTACTGCTTTTCTAGGACAGCGCAACAGTCTGTAAAGCATCTTCATAGGGGCCACACAAGGCAAGCCGATAAGCTATCGCTTCAGTGCCGCTTGGTTGGCAGCTGTCACCTCTGCGTTAATATGAAGAGATGTTATGTGAATTCATTTATGTCTAAACGCCCTTGATTGGAAGATTTATCGGTTCAAACATCTGAGAAGCAGTTTCAGAATGCCGTGCGATTCACATCAATCTACAAGACGCCTGGCCCTTGTGCGGCAATTTCAACTCATTTTCTCTGAGAGGATTCTTCTGCACGTGGCTGCAAAGTACCAAGAGGACTTGCTTTAGAAAGTCATTATTCCCTCTGAGTATTTCCACAGGGAGCTCTTTGCACTAAATGTCACATTCCCGCCATCATAATATGATCCCCGACATGACAAATAGCAAAAACTCTGCAAGTTGTCACTTTAATATGCAATTATGGCAGGTCTTTGTACTTTGGGCCCTCTGCTGCTCGGTCTGATAAAGTCACGGCATTCCTCATTTCTGCCTGGCAGTTTTATCCCGGGAACAATAAAGTACTTATTTACCATTGAGCCAAGCAAGGGCGGTAATCTGCAACGTACCATGGAAAAGCTAATACGTTGAGAGGAAAAACACAGGGAGGCATAAAAAGGAAGTGAGGAAAGAGCCTCAATAGGTGTGACGGCGTATATCGTAGACCAGGATGGCTTTGTGCATCCGCAGAGACATTCAGACAGTACAAAAACACACTTTAAAAATATAATGTATACACTACCATTCAAAAGATTGGGTTCAGTAAGATTTAAAAAAGAAAAGAAATGAACACTTTTAATCAGCAAGGTCGCATAAAATGCATCAAAAGTGGCAGCACAGACGTTTATAATATTTATATTTCAAATAAATGCTGTTCTTTTGAACTTTCTATCCATCAGAGAATCCTGGGGGGGGGGGGATCAGTTTCTACAAAAATATCAAGCAGCACAACTGTATTCAGCATTAATGTTATAACTGCACATTTTGTAATAAGTATTACATTATTATTGTTCATAACGTAATAATTTTCTCAAAACGTAATCAAATATTTAGCTCATAATGTAATAACATTTACATCATGAGAAATGTATTATAAACTTTTCATTAAAAACATTTCATATTGTCATAATTGTAATAGCTTTAAAAAAAATATTAGTATTCCCTTAAAGTCAATTAAAAAAAAATCTAAATCCAGTCTTAACCTGCCTATAAAATTGGTGAGTTTATAATGTAATAAATTCTCATCATGTAAAATTTGTTATTACATTATGATCTCAAGATTTTATTACATTTTAAGAAAATTATTACATTATGAACATTTTATTACAATAATAATGTAATACTTATTATATTATGTGCAGTTATTACATTATGAGATGCTACAAACATTGATAATAATAAGACATGTTTATTGAGCAGAAATATATCATATTAGAAGGATTTATGAAGGGTCATGTGACACTGAAGATTGGAGTAATGATGCTGAAAATTCAGATTTGATCACAGGAATATATTATATTTTAACATATATTCAAATAGAATTATTTTAAATTGTAATACAATTTTTACAATATTACTGTTTTTACTGTATTTTTGATCAAATAAATGCAGAATTCATTCAAAAAACCAACAACAAATCTAGTTTTAAATGGCAGTGTATTTATTGAAATATGAGATCAAGTAACACTTATTTCCCTAAAGTTACATCTTTGAGCAGCTTTTGCCTTCCTTTAGCCCACTGTGTTCTGATTGAGGTCCTGTAGTGTGAATGTGAGGGAGAGAAATTGCAAAATGCAGGCGAAAAGTCACTTGATAGGCTGATTACACCGTGAATGAGATAATTCCCACATATCAGGTTCACAACTGATCCGCAAATAACCTGAGAGGGTTAAAGTGGTGCAAATGGACAGGCTAATTACAAAGTAAACAATTCAGCCACTCGGACATTACATTGTGAGTCACATCCAAATTAAAATGAACCTGAAATGACTTATGAAACACACAACGAGTCGGTTTAGTGACTTCTCAGCTGAGACATTGCAAATAAAATTGAATGATGATGCAAGCTTGAGTAGTGTGCAGGATTTATACTTTTTTTTGGCCCCACAGGTGGCCTTAACTACTATGTACTTACATAAAAAAATAAGTACAATGTACTTACTGTGTTCAAATTGTATTGCAAAGCACTTTTGCTGATATTGAGGTGGGATACGGGTACAGTTAGGGACAGGTGTGGTGGTTTGGGTAAGTTTAAGGGTAGGGTTAGGTGTAAGGGAAGTGTCAACAGTGTAATTACAAACGTAACTACAGAAATTAATTACAGATGTAATTACATGCAGGTATTTTTTTTAAATGTAAGTACAATGTAAAAACATGTATGTACGCAATAAGTGCATTGTATCAAATGATTAATTGAAATGTTAGTACATAGTAGTTAAGGCCACCTAATATAAAGTGGGTCCCTTTTTTTAAATGTGTAAACATCAGATGCATCTGGAACATTTATTTACATTAAACTAAATAGAAACCCACACAGTTTGCCTCCTCATTTCAGCAGAAGTCCACTATACGCCCCTGTTTCAGAGGAAATGGTGATGTGTCAGCTGCAAACATTTCATTTGGAGCAGCTGCGAGTGAGAGAAGATGCGTGCCTGATGCCCTCCCCCCAATGACAGGCTGCAGATGGGCCGTCCCATTATAAACGCATACATACTTTTCATAGGGTTCCCAAGAGCACAGTGGATCTGTGCTGTGGTCCATTTGACACATTCAAGCACAGTAAATTCCCCAAATCCCTCCTCACCTCATCCAGGGTATATGTGTGAAAGTCAGTGTAAAAGGAATGGAATGGATGCTTTTATGGCAGAGAGGCAGGAAGGGAGACAGTTGGGTACTTCAGCCAGGCCCCATATGTTTGCTGTCCTGGATGTGTAATGGACCTTCATGATGTGACACTATCCATGTCCCTTTTCTCCTCTCCAAAGCCCTCATTATTACTTCTCACACATGCATGCCCATTTTCCATCTCAACCAGAGCAGAAACAGCCTCGCCCTGCTTGTCGCGCCAAATGATACGTGATTGGCGTAGAGTCAACAAGACCCACCGGCTGTATGCCGCAAATTCGTCATGGCCCTTTGAAATCGCGCCAGATTTTACTTCCGATTCCCTCTCCCCATGAGCTCTCATGGCCATTTGCAAGCAGACAGTGGACAGTGTCGCAGACCCCCAAGACTGTGATAATCTGATAAGTGGAAAATCAATAATTAAAAGTGTCATTATCAGAATGAAGACGCCACGGTTGGGCACCTTAATGCAAATCAGTGAATCGGCCAATGGCAAATCCAATAGATACAACTTCATCTGTGGTTAAGGATTCCAGCTCACACTTTCTGCTTCACTAGACATTTGCTGATTGGCTACAGAAGAACTGATGGTGACTATTTTAATCAAGGGTAAATGCATATGTAAATACGAACCCACCAATTACTTTTTAACCGGAAAGACATCTGTAAAGGGGTATGTAGGTTCAGAGAAGAAGGAGGCGGGAACCGGCAAACAATAACAACAAACTTTAATAAAATAAATGAACAAAGTGAAAGTAAAAGCGGCAGCCCCTCACGGACGACTGTCGCGCACATACATAAATAAAACACAAATTAAAATCCAGGCCTGGTCCTCTCTCGTCCTTCACTGGAGCCGCTCGTCCTTATATGCCTCCGTGCTCCCTCATGAGAGGACTCAAGACCGGTGTGCCTCGCAGGTGACGTTCATTCTCAATCACACACACCGATCTCGCTCGTTCCTCCCATGTCTCTCGCTCATCCACCTCGCCACAACATCTAATTAATATTACACAATAGGGATGTGTTTTGAAAACATACAGCGGACCCAAGAGGTATTTAGACACTTAGGGCCAGATTTACTAAACAGGGCAAAATATTAATGCACAAATTAAACAAATTAAAGAACACAGACGCAGCCGGATCATTTCCATAATGACCAACACAACCAGTTAGCGTCTGTTTTAAGACGTGCTTTTTTGGGGTTTAAATAATGGTGGAAACACCAGTAAATTGTCGAACGCAAACCTTAGTAAATCACTTTGCATGATTAATTTAAATACTCTCTTCCCATAAATACTGCATCTGAAAGGGAAACACCTACAAATGCATATGCAATAAGATCAGCCGATTTTAGTACAGTGAACTCATTGTCATGTTCAAGAAACCAATTTGAAATGATTCGAGCTTTGTGACATGGTGCATTATCCTGCTGGAAGTAGCCATCAGAGGATGGGTACATGCTGGTCATAAAGGGATGGACATGGTCAGAAACAATGCTCAGGTAGGCCGTGGCATTTAAACGATGCGCAATTGGCACTAAGGGGCCTAAAGTGTGCCAAAAAACATCCCCCACACCATTACACCACCACCACCAGCCTGCACAGTAGTAACAAGGCATGATGGATCCATGTTCTCATTCTATTTACAAGAAAATTCTGACTTTACCATCTGTATGTCTCAACAGAAATCGAGACTCATCAGACCAGGCAACATTTTTCCAGTCTTCAACTGTCCAATTTTGGTGAGCTCGTGCCAATTGTAGCCTCTTTTTCCTATTTGTAGTGGAGATGAGTGGTACCCGTTGGGGTCTTCTGCTGTTGTAGCCCATCCGCCTCAAGGTTGTGTGTGTTGTGGCTTCACAAATGCTTTGCTGCATACCTCGGTTGTGACGAGTGGTTATTTCAGTCAAAGTTGCTCTTCTATCAGCTTGAATCAGTCGGCTCATTCTCCTCTGACCTCTAGCATCAACAAAGGCATTTTCGCCCACAGGACTGCCGCATACTGGATGTTTTTCCCTTTTCACATGATTCTTTGCAAACCCTAGAAATGGTTGTGCGTAAAAATCCCAGTAACTGAACAGATTGTGAAATACTCAGACCGGCCCGTCTGGCACCAACAACCATGCCACGCTCAAAATTGCTTAAATCAACTTTCTTTCCCATTCTGGCATTCAGTTTGGAGTTCAGGAGATTGTCTTGACCCTAAATGCATTGAAACAACTGCCATGTGATTGGTTAATTAGATAATTGCATTAATGAGAAATTTAACAGGTGTTCCTAATAATCCTTTAGGTGAGTGTACATGTACGTATGCCTAAATTAATCAGTTTTGATACTTTTGCAAGCACTGAAAGTGTGCAGGACGTCCTTTGGTTTTTTACTTTTTTGTTCCTTTCTCCTACGCACCTATCCATTACCTACAGGTGTGCAAAGGCAATTTCTAACTGATTGTTGCATTAGAAAACAAAATATCAAACCAAGTGTCATCTACAAAAAAATTCTTCATGATTTTCTGCATGATTAAATGCCAGTAAACTTTAATAACTGGTGATGAGCAGTCATTTTTAGTAAATAGCATCACAAGTGCATCACATAAACTATGAATATGTCCCAATAGTGTTTGGGAAAGTACAAAAGTCTAAGTACTTTTTAAAATTAAATTTTAACTTTTTAAAAACTTTAACTGAGGTCTTTCTTTATGAAAATTGTCACTTGCAATGATAATCATACATTTTTAAGTCTCTCCAGATACTTTGTGTCTGCTGTACAAATTGGGCCAGTATTCTTGAATATGCAATGTTTATTTTGGCATTTGGCATTTGAATGTTGCTTTATGAAACTGGGCATCTTGGCATTTGAATTACTATACGGTTATTTGAAATTCTGACATCTGCATTTCAGAACGGATTTTAAAAGAAAAAGGATTCTTCTGCTTCTTATTCCACTACTTTTGTGTGTTCATTTTGGAACAAAGGATGGCCTTTTATCAGTTCCTAATAAAGTCTCCCTCAGTGGCCAAGTAGTTGAAGTAGACTCAAATTGATTGTAGTCTGGCTATTTATTATTAGCATCTAAAAGGAAAGGACTGAAAAGATCCAAAGGTGGTCAAATTGCCTGGCGAGATCATAGCTAGACTAACAATGGAGAGGAAGAATAAATACAAGTGGTAGAAAGATAAAGGGAGATGCAAAAAAGTCCAATAACGTCTAAAAATACATTCTAAACAGATACACGTCTCCATGTCTGGAAAAGCTTCATATTTGCTGTGAAATGGTCTGGAATAATGAATCTCAGTTGACAGACTGCAGATATGTGTATGAATGTAGAACCATCTGAAACAAAAAAGGAACTGTCTAAATTGGTGCAATTGTGTCAGTATTTTCAGCAGCAGAGAAAGACAATTTCAACTCAAATAACAAGTAAATTTAGCTCTAGGTGAACCGATTTGTGTCAATTTACGAGTTGTACTGGGACAGAGGACCTGCTTTCTCCACATTTATAGCAGCCCTGGCCCTCCTATTGCCGGCCCACGTCCAGGTTCATGACAGGAACAGGTGGCCGAGAAGAGGGGCACAACAGCGGCGTCCTGCTGGCAGCGTGCAACGAGGCGAACTTGATGCTTATTGCACCTTGTCACGCTGCCATATATCCAGCATCACTTCTATTTTTTGCTGAGATGGTCTTTCCCGTGCATAGACCAGGTGTCCTAAAGTTCCAGGTATGGTACAAAAGCACCGCATAGTAAGGAGCGGACGATAACCAGGTCGAAAATATAAACCGTTAGAAATTGTAAACTTTCAAAAAGAAGATGCTTTTAATTTAATCCAAAAGAATGGGTCGCTCTCAGGAGCTCAGTGAACTCAAGCGTGGTACCGTGATAGGTTGCCACCTGTGTAAAGTCCATTCGTGAAAATTCCTCAATACTAAATATTCCACGGTCAACTGTTAGTGGTATTATAACAAAGTGGAAGCAATTGGGAACAACAGTGACTCAGCCATGAAGTGGTAGGCCACGTAAAATCACAGAGCGGGGTCAGCGCATGCTATGGCACACAGTGCATTGAAGTCAATAGCTACAGACCTCCAAACTTCATGTGGCCTTCAGATGAGCTCAAGAACAGTGTGTAGAGCTTCATGGAATGGGTTTCCATGGCCGAGCAGCTCATTCAAGCCTTACATCACCAAGTGCAATGCAAAGCGTGGGGTAAAGCACACCGCCACTGGACTCTAGAGCAGTGGAGACGTGTTCTCTGGAGTGATGAATCACGCTTCTCTGTCTAGCAATCCAATGGACAAGTTTGGCGGATGCCAGGAGAACGGTACTTGCCTGACTGCATTGTGCCAAGTGTAAAGTTTGGTGGAGATTATGGTGTGAGGTTGTTTTTCAGGGGTTGGGCTTGACCCCTTAGTTCCAGTGAAAGGAACTTTTAATGCTTCAGCATACCAAGACATTTTGGACAATTTCATGCTCCCAACTTTTGTTTGGGGATGGCTCCTTCCAGTTTTCCTGCTGAGTTTGGTGCGGAGGAACTTGACTGTCCTACACCTCAACCCGATAGAACACCTTTGGTATGAATTAGATCGGAGACTGAGAGCCAGGCCTTCTCTTCCAACATCAGTGCCTGACCTCACAAATGCGCTTCTAGAAGAATGGTCAAAAATTCCCATAAACACACTCCTAAACCTTGTGGAAAGCCTTCCCAGAAGAGTTGAAGCTGTTAGAGCTGCAAAGGGTGGGCTGACTCCATATTAGACCCTACGGATAAGTATGGGATGTCATTGAAGTTCATGTGCATGTAAAGGCAGGCGTCCCAAAACTTTTGGCAATATAGTGTGTGTGTGTGTGTGTGTGTGTGTGTGTGTGTGTGTGTGTGTGTGTGTGTGTGTGTGTGTGTGTGTGTGTGTGTGTGTGTGTGTGTGTGTGTGTGTGTGTGTGTGTGTGTGTGTGTGTGTGTGTGTGTGTGTGTGTGTGTGTGTGTGTGTGTGTGTGTGTGTGTGTGTGTGTGTGTGTGTGTGTGTGTGGGCATGTTTTTGTGAAATATCAGGACACAAATGTGTATAATGACATGGGTATGACATAGGTATTACAAAAAGAGGGTGAAATATGAGGACGTTCCCCATGTCCTCACTTTTCAAAATGCTTATATTTCACACAGAATGAGGTTTTTTTTCACAGAAAGTAAACTGCACAGTTTCCTGTGATGGGTAGGTTTAGGGGCAGGGGCAGTGTAGGGGGATAGAAAATACGTTTTGTACGGTATAAAAACCATTACGCCTATGGAACGCCACATTTGACAAAAACCCTGTGTGTGTGTGTGTGTGTGTGTGTGTGTGTGTGTGTGTGTGTGTGTGTGTGTGTGTGTGTGTGTGTGTGTGTGTGTGTGTGTGTGTGTGTGTGTGTGTGTGTGTGTGTGTGTGTGTGTGTGTGTGTGTGTGTGTGTGTGTGTGTGTATGTGTATATATATAAATATATATATATACACACATCAATTCTGGTTTCTTATAAATATAATGAATTTCTGGGGAAAAATGCTTCAGAATCAAAGCAGATTGTATAAACATTGTATTCCACTGCAATGTACACTGACTGTTCAAAAAATGAAATTGAAAAATTAGGGAAAAAATATAGAAAACTTCTTTAAATGTGTTACTCCTGACTTCACTGGTACAAATAGAAACACTTCAGTCAGTCACATTTGTTTATAAAGCACATTGAAGAACAAGTGAAAAAGAAGCGTATAGTGCAATATATATTGTCAGCGACCAAAATTGTGATATGTTTGCTTATTTCATCCACCACATATCATTGCTCAACATCTTGACACCTACAGAGATTTGTCTTGCCAGTTTGGTAGAGATATCTTGGCTTCTGTTAACTGTTATGGTGGGCAGAAGTCCGTAGCTGCTTAAGTAGTCCCTGTTACTGCTCCCTTGAGAGCAATTGGACACTCTCGCCTATGCTGTCGCTATAAAATATTTCCAGCTGAACTCTTCAACCTCACAGAGGGAAGTGCAGTCCTGGGCCCTTGAGAGTGAGCCACGAGCGATTTTGTCAGCCGGTTATTTGAGGTTGTCCGTATGCTTTCACACTGGGATGGCCATTGAAAGCCAACTTGAGGAACTCAAATCCCAGCGACAGACAAGACGTTCACGGGTAACAATCAGGATGGATCCACCTTGGGTGAAAATTAAAACAGAAGCTGCGCTCGTAAAGTTGGAAATTAGACGTGTTCGATGTAACTCCACAGGGGTTTCCCGAGGAACGTTCTGAAGGGCGTCAGATCAGCAGGAGGAAGATCAGAGAGAATGACAAAGAGTTACAGAGGAAATATTGCGAGAGACAGAATAAAAGAAGTCCAAGTGCAATGTCTGGCTAAGGACATGGTCATCTTCCTTCTACCTTTAAATGTATATTATATGTAATTTACATCTTAATGCTGTCTATAACAGTATCCCACTACTGAGCAATCATTTTGACTTGTCACTCAGTTTGTAGAAACAAATGGAAAAAGAGTTTACAGAAACACACTCAATGGTTGTCAGAGATGGAAACTCGAGTCTGGACTCTGGAATCTGGTCACACTTAAGAAGAAGAAAAATAAATAAATAAAAAAACACGACTTGACTTGGACTTGTGACCAACTCCATACTTGGCCAGGAATTTTTAGATGGAGACTTGTGAAAACAAAAGTCATTTTGATTTGGCATTCCCGATTATGTGTGATGCATCTGAGCACGGCAGAACCTGATTTCACCAAGTGCAACATGTTCCTGGATCAACATCTTTCAACCACTCAGATTTGAGAGACAAATTTACAGTTTGTGCCAAGGCTTTTGGCTTTTTGTTTAGGCTTAAAAAAAAGGTTAGTTGCTTCTACATCAGCTTTATTCACCTATCATTTCCCTCTGATTTTAGGGATAACTTATGGGTAGAGTTAGGTTTAGGGCTAGGGATATGGTTAGGATTACATTTGATGAACAAAATATGTTGACCCAGGAAAGCGTCTAACTCTGCAAAATCAGGACATGCGAAGTCACGCATGTTCATCACCCATTGGAAAAGTGCTGTTGTGTAGAGGAACAACAAACAATAACAATATAACTAAGTCTTTACTTTGTGACAATCTATATGTCGTTTAATTTGAAAAGCAATCAATTAATTTGAAAAGCAATTCAGGACGTGTTTCCATGTCCTACCATACGCTTATAGTATCCACGGTAAATTGCATCTGGCCTGTTATGGATGTAGAGGTCTGCGTGTTTTTTGCGTGTAAAATTCACCCTGTGCTCAACCGCTTAGAATGATTTTCATCCCGACCCGACCGATCCTGCCAAATTTAGACCTTGTTTCCAGATTTAAATTTCCCCTAAAGAAAGAGAGTGACTGGGATAACAAATATAAAATGTTGGCTATACAATATGATTTGTTATATTTGTCTTATGATACTGTCAACACTGTAAAAAATGTCTCAATCAGGCTAAATCAAATACGACATCTGTCACTCAAAATTATACGCCAAAAATACAAATAAAAGAAAACTGTCGGCTTACTAGCTATAGCTACTGCAAAATAAAAATAAAAAATTGACATCCACGAACATCTCTCAAATATATTGCCAGGTTCAGGGCAGGGAACTGGGAACTTTGTGAACGCCTCCATTGCAGAAAGTTTTGTTCTCTTCAAGTTCAGGCGCGGATACGCTGTCAAAGGATGTTGGGAGCAGCCGGGCTATTGTACACCAGAGTTACCGACCGCTACCGTCTTTGATTTGGAAATTTACTCCCGCGCCGCAAGAAAACTGATTGGGTTTTCCGCGGAAATGCAGACCTCTAAATGGATGGACACTTCCATACGCATTTTATGACTCATATCCATACATCTGTTTGTTGATTCGCGGTGTGTTATTGCATTATATTCAGCTCTGAAAAAAAAGACATTAAGAAATCGATGTTAAGTGGTCCCTTAATTTTTTCCAGAGCTGTATATATGATTGTTTGAAAGTAATAAAACTATTGCTAAAAATTAAAAACTTGGACCCCAAAGACTTGAGACATGACTTGGACCTTTTTATGAGAATCATTGGCAAAAAGCATTTTTTTTGGCCAGTAAAATTGCCTACTGTATGACAAGGAATGTATGTCTATTAATGTGGGCACATTTTCCATTATATTTTATTTTTTTTACTTTTTATATATTTTAATTATAATGGAAGAAAATGTATTCATTTAAATTAAGAATGTATTAAATAAAATTAAAAAAAAGTCTTTTTTAAGATTTAAATGACTTGAAATCGTAAATTAAGTTAAAATATATTTAATTAATTTTAAACATCCAATAATAATTATTTTATATGTAAATACATATATTTAGATATGTTACAGAGATGGGCATCTTGGACAAGCCAACAAAGCTAGTACTCATTTAAGGCATAAAGTATACGTATAAAAAAAAACAAAGGGTAAGAAAGATTCTCTTGACTAGATGGTGGCATCAAGATTACTTAGTCGAGTGTATTAGTGAGTGAAAGGGAAGTGTACTTGGCAGGAATCAGGGTGTATGTCGTGGGGGATAATGACCTACAACTGGAACATCGCCCAGTGCTCTGTTCTGCTTCAGTGATGGCATGGAGAGCATCACGGGCCTGGGGTTTACAGCACTTCAGGACACACACACACACACACAGTCATGATGATACAATGGTTCAACTGGAACCTCACACTCCGTTGGACACGCTGCATCATGCAACTGACAAGAGCTAAAAACATAGTGTGTAGTGATATCGATCCAGACATGCCTGCACGCACACACCATTTTTTAGTAGCCTCTCTGCTCACACACACACTTGTGTGTCCTTTATTAGTATCAACAGATACATTCAGTGGTGCAAACACCAACAAAGCGCTAACCTTTTGCTGTGTGTTGGATGTGCCTGAGATCATCTACTAATGATGAGGTCACAGACACCAACACAATAAAAACTTCCGCTGAGAAACTTTGGTACGGATAACTAAACTGAAAACAACATTTCATTGCTCAGAGGCTGCTCTTGGACACTTCAAGATATGTTTCAACATTTTCTCAGATGTTTATTTGGATATAACAACAACTTGATGAGAAATGTTTGAGTTTATACTGACATTTCTCGTGTTTTAATGCAGAATTGTGCATCTTAGTACAAAATTTGTACAATTTGAGATATTGTTGAGAAACATGAAACATCTTTCAGTTGAACATCACTCCGTCTAATCTCACTGCTGAAGCAAATGAGATAGTAAAGAGATCTTATTTGAGATTCGTCTTTCCTACATACTACAGAGAAAAAGAAAAATAAGAGCTTTTATAAAAACAAAACAAAAAAAAACATCTCGTTTGCTTTTCACTAAATTTAGACATCAAAACATGAATGTAACTGAAAGAGACTGAGGCAGAAGCCAAGTTTTGGTTATCTGCCATCACATTAGCTAATTTTAGATTGTGACAGAACAAATAGGACAAAAGGAAAAAAGGAGGCAGGCCTTTCATACCAGAGGCTATCTATCATTAAAAACCCTACTGGGTATAAAAATATCCCTGAGCAACAAAACTGTCATTGGTCCTGTAGGCTTGTCATTTATCAAACTCTGGCCAATTGTTGTGCGGCCAGGAGGGAAAATGGGAATTCTGGGAGACATTTATCCTGTTTTGGGGCAGGATGCTGTTTTTGTCTCTCTCTTTCTTCTTCCTCTGGTTTGATGTCAGTGATTTCTCTCCACAGGTATCTAGAGTGAGAAGCGTAAACCCAAGGGAAAATATGACACAGGCAGAATGTACGTTATCCTATCTTTCAACGGCATTGCATTTTCTAGCTTGAGAAAAGAACTATAGTAGAGGTCGAAGGCAATGACAACAGCGATACATTTAAAAGTTTAACACGCCACATTATTACGTTACTCCTAAAAAAGTGCTGTAAGTAGCGTGCATGCAACGACAGCATATCAAGCCACTTGCAGTGTAAATAGCTTTTGTAATGGGAACAATCTAGATTTGTAGCCTAACTTACAGGGATGATATGGTGTTAAAAGCACTGGGTAGTCCTACATGACTACTTTATGAAAAAGAGAGACTGCGTTTATCAGTAAGTACATTTACAAATATTAATTTAAAGGGGTCATATTGTTTGGTAATGTTTCCTGGGGTGCACTTATAATGTTAGTATGATTTTACATCAAAAATAATAATAAACAATAATTTAAAAATTAAAAATAAACAATAATTTAGAAATAAAAAGCATTTTTCCTTCCCTGATTTTAGCCTCTGTCTGCTGTGAGACTTCAGCGTAAACGCCCACTGCTGTGATTGGCTGCTGTGAGACTTCAATCTAAAAGCCTATTGCTGTGATTGGCTGCTGTGAGACTTCAGTGTAAATGCCCACTGCTGTGATTGGCTGACATTTTTGCCTATGAAATAAGTATTACATGTGGAACTGTGAGACTTCAATCTAAACGCCCATTGCTGCGATTGGCTGCCGTGAGACTTCAGTGTAAATGCCCACTGCTGTGATTGGCTGACATTTTTGCCTATGAAATAAGTATTACATGTGGAACTCTCTCGAAAACTTTTAGCACGTTTTTACTATTACAACTCAAGATTAACTAATCGTAAAGTGTTGCATTATATTAAAATCTATGGCATTATATTTATGTTGAGCGCATGAATGCTGCGATCTCGTCATTGCAACTCAATTTCTGCTCTCTCACGAATGCTTTCATCATAACTAACAGCGCAAACACAATGTAAATAAGAGATTTGTTGATTATAACGGGAGTCCAGAATTCAGTCACTGATAAACTGGCGCTGTTTGGTTGACAGCTCCAGTGATTGTAAAGGGAGCGTTCTCGCTTTCTATATATAATTTAATCACAGTTTAAATAATAGATTATTTTCATCCTACTAAGAGACACAATGTGAAGTTGAGCGTTTAGTCACTGGTTTGATTTACTGACACAGACAAAGAACATCTGTGTCACATGAATCATTACATATCAGAAAACACTGGTCTCAGATCAGGCATTAGAATGAACACGGTTACTTACATGTCGAGTCCATATTGTGAAAGTCTGTTTGCAAATTTTACACAAATTTTGATTTCTCAGTTCATGACCCCTTTAACAGACCCTTTTATCCCAAAAATTAAGAGCAATTTTTCATAAAAGCCAACAATATTCATACTACACAAGTAAGTTGAATGAATATAAAAGTAACAAACAACTATCAACTGCAGTGTTATCTGGTATTTTTATGCATTGCAAATTAATACATGGTTTATATATTGTTTGCTACAAATATAAAAGAAAAACAAACAGCTACATTTCATTTTTACCATTCAAAAGCAAGATTGTTTTGCAAGGATGCATTAAATTGGTCGGAAAAAAGTAACAAGATTTCTGTATTTAAAAAATGCTGTTCTTTTTAACTGTCTATTAATCGAAATAATCATAAAAAAGTAAATAATTGATCATTGTTGCTACAAAAATATTAGACAGTGCAACTGTTTTCAACTGATAATAGTCAAAAATATTTTTGAGCAGCTAATCAGCATATTAGAAGGATTTCTGAAGATTGGAGTAATTCAACTTTGCCATCACAGGAATACATTTTAAAATACAGTGAGGAAAATAAGTATTTGAACACCCTGCTATTTTGCAAGTTCTCCCACTTAGAAATCATGGATGGGTCTGAAATTGTCATCGTAGGTGCATGTCCACTGTGAGAGAAACACCTGAGAAAATCATTGTTAATATTTGGTACAGTAGCCTTTGTTTGCAATTACAGAGGTCAAACGTTTCCTGTAGTAGGATTTTGGCCCACTCCTCCACACAGATCTTTTCTAGATCAGTCAGGTTTCTGGCCTGTCGCTGAGAAACACAGAGTTTGAGCTCCCTCCAAAGATTCTCTATTGGGTTTAGGTCTGGAGACTGGCTAGGCCACGCCAGAACCTTGATATGCTTCTTACAGAGCCACTCCTTGGTTATCCTGGCTGTGTGCTTCGGGTCATTGTCATGTTGGAAGACCCAGCCTCAACCCCTCTTCAATGCTCTAACTGAGGGAAGGAGGTTGTTCCCCAAAATCTCGCAATAAATGGCCCCGGTCATCCTCTCCTTAATACAGTGCAGTCGCCCTGTCCCATGTGCAGAAAAAACCCCCCAAAGCATGATGCTACCACCCCCATGCTTCACAGTAGGGATGGTGTTCTTGGTATTCAAAAAGTTCTATTTTGGTCTCATCTGACCACATGACTTTCTCCCGGTGGTCCCAGCTCTTTTCAGGTCATTGACCAGCTCCTCCCGTGTAGTTCTGGGCTGATTTCTCACCTTTCTTAGGATCATTGAGACCCCTCGAGGTGAGATCTTGCATGGAGCCCCAGTCCGAGGGAGATTGACAGTCATGTTTAGCTTCTTCCATTTTCTAATGATTGCTCCAACAGTGGACCTTTTTTCACCAAGCTGCTTGGCAAATGCCCCGTAGCCCTTTCCAGCCTTGTGGAGGTGTACAATTTTGTCTCTAGTGTCTTTGGACAGCTCTTTGGTCTTGGCCATGTTAGTAGTTGGATTCTTACTGATTGTATGGGGTGGACAGGTGTTTTTATGCAGCTAACGACCTCAAACAGGTGCATCTAATTTAGGAGAATAAATGGAGTGGAGGTGGACATTTTAAAGGCAGACTAACAGGTCTTTCAGGGTCAGAATTCTAGCTGATAGACAGGTGTTCAAATACTTATTTGCAGCTGTATCATACAAATAAATAGTTTAAAAAATCATATATTGTGATTTCTGGATTTTTTTTTTTGATTATGTCTCTCACAGTGGACATGCACCTACGATGACAATTTCAGACCCCTCCATAATTTCCAAGTGGGAGAACTTTCAAAATAGCAGGGTGTTCAAATACTTATTTTCCTCACTGTATATTCAAATAGAAATTTTAATGTTTCGCAATGTGGCTCTTGGCTCTAATGATAAATTGCTCCTGATATTCCTCTTTTGTAAGTCGCTTGTGGGTAAGAGCATCTGGCGAATTATGTTAATGTTTTATGTGTGTACAGTGGATACCTGAAGCCTGATCTTAAGATACTTTTCCTCATAACATCCATCCGTTTCCTTCAAATCTCAAATCGCAAGGCTTGATGCAAAATTTCCACTATCATATAATTAAAAGAGCTGTCCGAGGTCAATCCAGGTGTCTACAGAGCAGGAAGATAAACAGTGGACATCTGTCCGAAGGATATTTAATGTGCATTAGCCTGCCCAGATGATTTCCATCAAACACGTGCAAGACAGCACACAGATTCACTGTTATTTACATATAAAACTGAAGTGTAATATAACACAGGCAAGACAGCATGCTATGTATAGTTAACACTGGGCCTTGTGCACTAATCCATAAGTGATCAAATCATGACCATAATTAGCTAATGGCTCCAGCAGGCATCTCTCATGAAGAATGCATGTAACCACAACTCTAATGACATCCTGTCAGGGAGCTTGGAGGAACGGAGAGCGAGAGAAGGTGCAAGATACACTCACACATTGAGATAAATCACCTGTCTGCCTTAAACAAATGCACAAGTGAAATAAATATCAATATTGCAGATTTATGTTCTCCAGACATAATTAGATCTTGAACAGTGGTGTAATTCCCAGCAAACACACATTATTTTGTTCTTTACTGACTCTTGAGGATGAGAACACTTTCATTTTACATATATTTCAATTCACATGTAATCAGTGATTCCGTTTAGGAGGAAAGCGCTCTGAATACAATCGTGATCTCAATAACATCTCGATGTGTTCAGTGGTACGTGACAGCTTGTTAAAAATCATATGAATAACAGAGACAGTGTTGAAATTGTCCTTGAATCTGGAATAAAATAAAATATAAGTATTAGATAAAAACTTAAAACCTAACAAACTAAGAAATGTTTCCTTGTGAAATAACTGAAATAAAATAAGTTGAAGTACTAAAACTAAAACAAAGATAAATGAAAGGTATATTGCAATATTAAAATGACCAAAAGTTTACTTGAAAACTGGAAAGGCCAAACATAACATTGCCGAGAGATTAAATCAGGCTTAAAATCAACATAAAATGTCATTTACAAACTATTTTACTTTTATAATGCATTTAAAAGTTAAATAAAACATTTCATAAGAGGGATGCATTGAGACGTTCTGAAGGGTGAACTTTAGATTTCCCAATTCTAAAACCTTTTCAAAAGTGCATGCCATGGTGCTTTAAGTCCTTTACTACATTTGTTTCTAGTTGAACAACAGTTTTACTGACCTTTCACTATGTCAATTAACAGAAGTCAAATGTATTGCGGATGAAGTTTCATGTTGACATGATTTCCAGAGTCCTGCAACTTGAACTCGTCGCTCAGGTTATCCAGACACACTTTCAACACTTAAAACATTTGAGGATTGGGCTGACAGGGGAACATGAAAAAAACAGCCAGCCCTAAGAGAAAAAAGTACGGTCTATATATATATATATATATATATATATATATATATATATATATATATATATATATATATACCCTAATATATATATATAAACTCCTCCACATCCCATGGATTTGATATGGTGGAGATAGAAGTACTCTCTCCCTCAATCATGATAACCATCAGAGCAGGAATGAGAAAGAAAAAGTCAGTTGTATTTGTAAAAAAGTAGGCCAAATGATACTTTATCTTTGATGGAGGGGAGGAAAGACAATGGAAGTGATACGGAAGTACTGACAGACCAATTCGGCTGTGCAGGAAGTCTTGAGGACCAATGAAAAGGCAGTTCTTGCAGTAGATGCACTGCACTGCACTTATTACCTTTAAATGGGTGGTTGATTTATTTCACTTTTTTTAACTTTAGTTAGTGTGTAATGTTGCTGTTTGAGCATAAACAACATCTGCAAAGTCACAACGTTCAAAGTTCGAAGCAAAGGGAGATATTTGCTTTTACAAAAATCGCTTTATAAGGACTAAAACAAACGGCTGGTAGGGACTACACAAGCTTCTTCATGGGTTAGTGACATCAGTAACCCTAACATTTGCAAAAAAACACGCAACAAAGGGGGTGAGGCCATGTTGAGAAGAAGAAGAGTTGTAGTCGAGCACGTTTGGGAGTCTGCTCAAGCTGCTCTTTTCACATTTATTGCAACACAGTACGTAACACAAATGCAATAGCATGTCATAAAAGCAAGATGACAACATAAGTTATAACCGGAATTAAACTAAACTATACCTGTTCTCTCTTCATGCAGCAGATATTCTCTGGCTCTGTGCATCTTACAACAGTTCCCACATGAGCGATTTATAGATTACCATGACAGAATAATCAATGACTTGAAGATAGTCAACTCCACATCAGCTACATAAATACGTCAACTAACCATTCAGAAACGTCCTGTCTCATTCTACATGTTGTCACTTCTTCTTAATCTCTCCATCATTGTCCGACTCCGGTTTAAACATAAAAGGCTGAACCGTTTCTGCCATTTTCAGTGTGTGTCTGCGTGAGGTAATCAGAGCTGCTAACACAAGCTCTTGAAGCCCCGCCCTCTTCTTGAAAGGGGTCGGGGAGCAGCAGCTCATTTGCATTTAAAAGGACACACACAAAAACGGCTCGTTTTGGCTCACCTTCAAAAAGTGACAGTTTTACCATGCTATAAAGAATTATCTGTGGGTATTTTGAGCAACAACTTCACATTTACACTCTGGGGACATCAGCTACTTATTTAACATCGTTAAATAACCAGCGAGAGCCTCCATTTGCTAAAATCAAAGGAAATAAAAAATAACAGCTGTCTATAGCCTAGCTTTTCTTGCACAACACCAAAATCTTGTTACAGAGGATTTAGTAAAGCCTTGGTTATCCTTTGATGTTATCAAGTTTTTGAAGGATGCACAGTTCGAAGTAGCTAGAACAACAAAATGTTCTGATATCTGTTAATGACAGCACCATATGAACAGCATTAGCTGTTTACTCGGCACACTATACACACTCAACATGTGTAAGGAAACATTTATGTTAGTAGTAACGAATCTGAGATATGTGATTACAGTAACAATAGCTGTTTCTATCCACCTATTTTGGGATATTGCATAAAAAAAACGGAAATGGATGGAAACCCCAAGATGTGCATGCATTCTAAAAATTTGCATAAAAAAACGTATGCGCTTCAATTGAGTTGGATAAATGTTTTATCCGATAAGAAAGCATGTGCATAAACTATGATGGAAACACATTTAATGAATAAATTCCTCGATGCGCATCAAAATAAACATGTGACTTTGCGATGGGATGGCCTAACTGGACTAACCAGCAGACTTGATCTCATTGCACAGCATCTGAAATTATGTTTTGGTTGTTCTGAAATGCCTGAGCAAAGTCTGTCGTTAAAGTGGTTTGGTATAACTACCTGCCAGGAATTGTCTTACACGACTGCGTTCCCAAACAATACGCATCCACCTCTGAAAGCAAGATAACTTTATTGCGTTTAGTATATTTATTATATATTAAATTATTATATACAGTGGCCTTCCTACTGCAGCAACTTCCTTTTTTCTTAGCGATATTTCGCAGCAGTTTATCAGGGAGTGATGATTTTGTTCTCTTTGACTGACTGGATGGAAACGGTGCTTTGAACGATTTATGCGATATTCCAATTTTGCAACTTTGGATGGAAACATAGCTAATAACTCTAATATAATATTTATATTAAAAGCTTGTGGCATTTCGTATGATTTGGTTGTATAATTAACATGTAAAATACTTCAAAATAAGGTTGAACCTACAAAGTTAAAGACTCCAAAACAAAGTTATAGATGTAGATGCCGTTCAAAAATAGTAAAAACTTTGCAAAAAGTAGGTTTGCAGCTGTGTGGTCAAGGTCAATATCAAACAATGTTTGCATTTTACTTCTGTAGCATGATCATTTCCAAATACAATAGGATATTCAAAAAAACTAAATAAATGTACAGAGGGTATTGATTTTATTCATTAGGAAATGATTGGAGCGTGAAATGAGGGGAGGGGTTGAAAAAAACAGTAAGAGGTTGTGGTGACGTTAGCAAAAAAGCAAGGAACAAGTGGAAAAAGTTATAATATCTTGATTATAAATAGTGTACAAAATTACCAAGTACACTAAGAGAGGCTAAAAACTGCAATGGGGTAAATACATGAGCATTGGTAAAAATTGGAAATTATTAGACTGTGAAATGAGGGGAGGGGTTAAAAAACAGTAAGAGGTCTTGGTGATGTTGCCAAAAAAGGATGGAACAAGTTATTTATATCATATAAATAAGTTGTTTAAAGGGGTCATGAACTGGCTTTTTTAATTTTGTTATACTGTTGTCTGAGGTCAACTTATGACATTTGCGTGTTTTTTACATTCAGAAACATCATAATGAATAAGTAATAGGCTATTTTCTGACCTGGTTTTGAGGCTCTCTGAAAAACGCTCGGTTTTGATGGGCGTGCCGCACTGAACACTTGGAAATAAACGCCCACAGCTAGTATTGGATAAGATTTGCATATTCATCTCCCTTCAGTAAATGTGTTTTGAAAGCGTCTGGGGAAACGCTCACAGGACTTGCGAAATGCCTTTATCAAACAAACACAATGATTCATCTCTCATCCATCCGCGATTGATTGGAATGTTATTTTTTTATTACTTGGCCGGCCCAATCATCAGTGAATATAACCACGAACCGTACACACACACACACACAAGAAAGGAATGTTATTTCACTATTTAAGATAGCCTGTCTGTAGGCCGGTGATTCGTTTTGTTAGCCAGTCTGAAAAACACATTTGGCTTTGCAAGCCATGGCCCATAACGTTTCAAGTCCGAGTCTGATCACGAATGAACCAATAACACCTTCTCCAGCCTGTGACAGCGTGCTAATGTGTAATCAATAGATATCAAACGATCTGTAACAATGCAATACTAACACATATGAAAAAATTGTGTTGCACCGTTCCTGTCGGATCCAATATAGAAGGCACAGCATTGTGTTTTAATCTCAGTATGTCTGCAAATCCAGTCTTGACCTGTGTCTTGTTTACAATAGATTCTGCGGTGAAGCGAACAAACGCAATATCTTACGCACGTGAGCTGGAACCGGCATGTTTATTGCTCGGTAGCGCGACCCGTTTATCTCCACGTGTCGGTGGGAAGGCTTGAGGCGGTGTTTCTGCATCCTATGACGTCAGTGGTCGACATATTCTGAGATCGAGCGTTTTCTGGGCCTGGTGTCAATAAAAACTTTTCTTTGACTAAAAAGGAAGTTTTCAGCTCCGACACTTACAGGATATTCTTATATCACGATTAACTTTTATATATCAAAGGCTTAAAGGAAAGTTGATTTCTCAATTCATCACCCTTTTAAACCTGTAATACAAAGGAGAAGTGCTCATTTACGATCAGAGGAAGCTTTCACTAAGACATAAGGAACGAGTCATTTTCTGCTAAATATCAAAGATGACATCTCAGTCTTTCCCCAAAGGCTGCAAGCCTCCCGAACGCAGGCTTTCTCTGTGAAACGAGAATGATTCAAAGCACACCGAGGCAGTTGACCTTCCGCTAACACAATACAACAAATGTGGGAAAGAGAGAGAGGGTGAGAGATAGAGTGAGGTAAGAAATAAGTGTGGGAGGAAAGCAGATGCATAATTGTCCCCAAGGTAGCAGCAAAAGTGAAATCTGTTGTTGGTTTGGCAAAAGAAAAGGTCAGTGCTTTCAGAGGGCCTATTCAATATCGCACATACGCACAGCCTGGTGGTTTTGGACGGCCACTCTTGAATCAAGCTTTTAGATGAGCCTTCATTGTTCCCAGAGGGTCGGAGAGATATGCTCCGTCAACAAAGGCCACGCCGGGGTCTGATTGCAAGGAGGACAAAGAGAGCATTCAGCTGGAACCCCCATATTATATCTGCTGATAAGCAACGGTTACAGTCTAAACACACACATGTCATGTGCATGAACACATACAGACGAAGATAACCAGGCTAACATAATGGTAAAGCAGGACAAAGACTTACAATAAATGACTTGTGGCAACTAAGAAAGCCCTACAGAATGAGGTTTGTGCTGTGTTGAGATATAGGATGCTACTGATGGGCTTGAACAGAGATCAAGAACAGAGATCTAAGGGTAAAATAAATGCTCCTTTTAGCTGGAAACACTTTTTCTATGCTTTGAACTCCCATAATAAATTTGTAATACTATCGGCAAGGAGAAAAATGAGACCTGAGGGTGTCCCTTTTCCTGGCAAAGCATCTGCCGAGTTTGACTGTTTTGTTTGTCCCTCCCAGCTTTCTGTACTACAAGCTCAACTACATTCACACATGCAATATACACATAATAGGTACTTAAAAGCCTAGTGGTCATTCTATAATGAATAGACGTTAAGCATTATGTTACATGAGGCAGTCAACGAGACATAACAACAGGTACAAAACAGGAACCGCCTAGTACACTTAGCAAATAGATGACCGCACATCAAATTAATTCCATATTAATCACCAATTTTATACTTTCATGCTGATTAATTATATTACTTAAAATTAAGAAATGTTATATTTTTAGAAAGATGTTCATACACAAAATATGCCTTGCAGATGATGCCTTCTTTCATAGATACTGATGATGTACACCGATCAGGCATACAATTATGACCACCGCAACAAACTGCAATGCTCTGTGTATTCTGACACCTTTCTATCAGAACCAGCATTAACTTCATGAGCAATTTGAGCTCCAGTAGCTCATCTGTTTGATCGGACCACACGGGCCAGCCTTCTCTCCCCACGTGCATCATTGAGCCTTGGCCGCCCATGACCCTGTCGCCGGTTCACCACTGGTCCTTCCTTGGAGCACTTTTGATAGACACTGACCACTGCACACCGGGAACACCTCACAAGAGCTGCAGTTTTGGAGATGCTCTGACCCAGTCGTCTAGCCATCACAATTTGACCCTTATCAAACTTTCTCAAATCCTTACGCTTGCCCATTTTTCCTGCTTCTAACACATCAACTTTAAGGACAAAATGTTCACTTGCTGCCAAATATATCCCACCCACCAACAGGTGCCGTGATGAAGAGATAATCAGTGTTATTCACTTCACCGGTCATAATGTTATGCCTGATCAGTGTATAAGGCTGAATCATCACATTTAAAAAAATTGAAAGAATATGTTTGTTTGTTTTTACTTTGTATGAAATGATTACCAAATACCCAAAAAAATTCTGTTCTAGGGTCGTTATGATTTTTTTTCTTTTTTCTTTTTTTGAGCATTCAGCACATTCCCTCCCAATTTCACATTACTGTAATGCAGTTTACTTTTTGAGGGATTATTTAATTCATTACATTAGTAAATAATAACCCTAAATCAACATATAAGAACTACAACAAATATCATCATGAAGTTTAATTACTTAAAGTGCCAAAAGTGGTCAAAAAACACTTTAATGTTTGCATAATATGCATTGCACATCACCTCATCTCTCAAAGATTCTGAAAACGTTTTTTTCAAAGATTCAGTCTCTCTAAACCCCACCTCTCCGAGAGCCAACCCTGCTCTGATTGGTCAGATGGCTCAGTCTGTTGTGATTGGTCCGTTTTATCCCCATCAATTCCAGTATGAGTCCTCATCCTTTTGATGTGGAGGCAAATTGTATTTGCAGAGCATCTTTTCGACATGTCGAAAACACAAACCAAACTTTTCCAGGACTCAACTACAACTACAGTGTTTGACGGCAGGGCAAAGTAGTTATTCGTGGACAGCCGATGAACACCATATGTTGGCATTAATCAAATGTGTTACATTGTTACGTAGGTATGTAACATGAAGTGGGACTGGAATTGCTGATGACTTGTTTCGCCAGTTCAGAATCGATTTTCTTTTAGGACACAATAACTTTATTTGTTGTGCACTTTGATACCTTTTACATTCACAAACAGCTATATTACACACTGAAAGGTAATATTCGAAAAAGCAGAATAGGAGCACTAATTTATTTTGCAATAATAAATAAGTAGTGAGAACTTGGGTGGGAAATATGCATAATATTGCCATGAAAATAAAGTTGCAAAGCAAAATCGTTGACTCAGACTCTTTAGATTGTTTTCAATGGTACACATAATATCAGGGATGCAAATCAAATTGATGACCTACTTATTGTGGCCTAAATCTCGGTCTAAGCCAGGTACTGTCCCAGGGTGTTTTGGTGACGGTTCATGTTCATGTTTTCAGTTTGTCATGTTTTGTCTTGTCATGTGACTCCCATGCCCTCATGTGATCTTGTGTCTTGTCCTGTCATAGGTTCATTGTTTAACCGTTGTTCACAGGTGTCCCATGTGTATTTAGCCCTCATGTTTGCCGTGTGTCTTCGTCTGTTATTGGATGTGTAACCCGCTGTGTTGGTGAGTGTGTGTTTTGTTCAAGCCAAATTTGTATTACCAAATCTTTTGTTTTATGTTTTGGATTTTGATTTATGTTAAGCTTTATGTTGAATAAATGAACTGCTCTTGGGTTCTGAAACTTGCCTCCAGTGGGACTTTTGTTTCTTTTGTACACGGTGGGAAATAAGATTAATAATGCCATGCAAATAATGTCAATGTAATTTAAATGGCTCTATCTTTTGATTTTTGGGTGCTATATGACCCAGACAAGGAACATCCCTGCAATTAGTGTCCTGTTGGCTCTGAAAACCATCAGACAAATGGCAAAGTCCCTAACTAACACTTCCTAAATACAGCCTTTGCCACAAACTGGACCCAAACGTTCTTGGCGAGTGACTGAGGTAACGTCACTTTAGCTCCAGGATCACTATAGATCTACCGGGTTCAACTGTTCCGAGTCGAAGCGCTCTCGCGGTATTTAATTTCAGCTGTAAAGTGGCCCTCTCATCGCCTGGAGCTCTGCTGTCTGTTTCACAATCTGTGGAAAGAGACAGTAGAACATTTCTGCTCTCTCTCATTCGCTCTCATTTTTATTCCCGCTCTCATTAAGCATGCCTTGCAGTGCCTCATATGTCACCCTGCATTTATTAAGTCACCATCAAATTAATTATGCCCTTCTCTCTGCCAGCCCAATGTAATCTTTCTGGTCACATTATTTCAGATTAAACTATTCCAGTGAAGAAATGGCTCCCATGAATGAAATTTGGTGGAACATAAGGTGCATTGTCTCATAAAATCATTTCAAACAGATGTAATGTGAAGAGAGTTAACTGATTTGGTGAGGACAATTTGCTGAATTGTGATAGCATGCTTTCGAACAAGAGGCAAAAAATCCAAACAGATGTTCAAAAGAGAGATTGGAACTGAGACAGGAACTGAAAATGCTTTCATCTTTTCAACCCTTATCCATGTCTATTAGCTCTGTGGTCATTTATATGCTAGCACATTCCTAAAAAAACATGCTACTTTTCAAATGTATCTACTGACAAAATAACAAATAAAAACACCTGGATGGCAATCACAGTGCTACATTTCTAAAAGCAAATAAGAGCATTTGGCAAAACGAACACAAAAATACACAAAATATATAACTTTCAATAAAAATGAATAGTTCAACACAAAGAGTTAATTTTTAATACACTCTTAAAAAAATAAAGAGTACAAAATTGTACCTTTTTAAGGTACAAGTGGCTGTCACTGGGGTGGTACCCTTAAGGGTACATTTTTCTACCTCTAAGTCAGGGGTAGGCAAGTTCGGCAGAGCTTGATGTTCTGCAGAGTTTAGCTCCAACCCTTCTAAGCCACCACAGTATAAAACTCATGGTCACCATTGTTAAGCTTCATATGCTGATTCTAAACTAAAGTCTAAACTTTCCCTAAAATGTATTTAAAAAAATCAAAATTGAGTCTGATCTGTGGCATGAAAGTATTGCTGGTGAATTTTATTTATTAACATTTTTAGTCAGTAATGAGTTTAGTCAAACATTTTTCTTCATGACAATTTTAGTTTATGGCTTCTTTTGATTCGAACAGATTATGTGTTTTGTTAACACTGTAACAAAAACCACAAACTCACATAGAAAGCCAGGAGTCAAACTGCCCAACTAAAGGAACACTGATCACCATAATTGTGACCAAACATTTTCGATAAAACATCAACATCTAAACCTCTGTTAAATCTCAATTAGAGCTTCAATAGATGTCTTTCAGGGTTGGAGCCAAACTTGGCAGGACAGCAACTCACTAGGACGGAACTTGCCCTGCTCTAAGTAGAGGAAAACAAAGGTATATTTGTACCCTAAGGACCAATTGTGTACCTTTAAAGGTACAGTTATACGTTTTGTTCCCAAAGGAACAAATTTGTACCTCCACTGTACCTTTTATTCTGAGAGTGTAGTAATAGTAATATTAGAAAGCGTAATATGCTACTATTGTGCTACACTACACAGTGTTTTGCACAGACAAACTGAAACTGTCAACAGCAGCCGTGTGATTCATCACCCATGTGTGCAATACTCTAAATTAACTTAATTACAATGCAGAATATTTTCCTTTGTTTCTTTTTTTTAAACCCATCACTAATACAACAAATAATGAGCAACAATTCCCCATCTCTGTGACTAAATCTAGTTTGCATCATCTTGATAAATGTTAATGATGTGTTAATGAACACATGCAAACCATTGCAAGACTCAACTAAGTTTAGTCCAACAGGGGAACAGATTCATAGGCTCTGTCAGAGGATTTGCATTCAGTTGATTCTGCACCTTTAAACCTTTTAAAAGAACTTCTAGATATAGACATTAAATGTCTGCAGAACTCCTTAAGAACTGAATGACATATATGATGCATTACAGTATGATTACAGCAGTGCATGATATTCTTAAAGCACGATCAAGACCTGATTTGATCTTACTGAGGTAGAGTTTCATAAGGCTATACTCGCCATGAAAAAAGTACCAACTCTCTGCATTTCTCTCTTGGGCCACATTGCTTCTGACAGCAATGGCTTTTAAATGCTCTGCTGGTCAAACAATGGCATTGACTTATGGTTACCCATCCCTGTTTTCTCTGTGTACAAGGGAAATGGGACCACACAACCACGCACCGCTCAAGGTCGTCACCAGACAGCAAACTTCTGGCCTTCATTATGAGTGATGGATAACAGAAACTCCTTCATCCCGACAAATGATAAGAAAATTGTATTATACAAGTACAGAGATAAAAGGATTACTATATAGAGGAGATGAGAATGTGAACGATATGGGGACAATGAAAAATGGGCATATTGAGGGATAAAGGGAGGATGGAAAGATGAAGCATTTCACTTTTAAGAGGTGCTGTATGAGTGGAGAGACACTATGTGTTTCTGACAGGCGATCACAGAGCCTTCAAGCATGTGTGTCTGTCAAATTTAACAGCACGCACACACGCACACACACACAGACCTTTAGACACAAAGACTGTAACGGTCTTTCAGTCACACAGAATTTAATGCAAAGTGAATTCAGGCTCCCAAGCTTCAAAAAACTGAATGGTGAACAGGTAAATTCATTAAATCATAAGCATAATGAGGAATTGGGGTTGCCCTTATCTTTTGATGTAAAAGAGTTCACTTTACTTAAAAAACAAAATGCAAGCAGAAACTAAACTTCATAATCTTAACAGCAAAAACAGCTGAATTGACATCAAAACCCCCAAAAATTACATTACTGCCTACATTTACATGTCAACACTTTTGGGTGATCATAAACTAGGCCCACCCAGCCATGAGGATGGAAAACAATAAAAACAAAACAACTATACTAATGTTATAAGCACATCTCAGGGCAGCAAATTAAATAATACAATAAAACCTCTTACATTTTACATCGCTCTTCGATGAGGAGGGACAACCAAACAAAGCAGACATGGGCAAAAAAACATTCTGTTCTCCTGCCGAGAACAGATGCATGTTTTTGTCCTGTTAATCACAAGCTCCGGTTCTTGACCCAAGCCGCTCGACAGCATTCTGTCCCACCGAGTGAGTGTGAGTGTGTGTGTGAGAGTCTGAAAGTGTGAATGCGTCACTGGGAGTGTGTTCATCGAGGCATGTAAACCAGAGCACAGACATGTAAGTCAGCAGAGGGCCCGGGCGAGGCTTTAATGAAAGCAGCGTGTCAGCGTAAGGTGTGATGAATTTGGGAGACAAGGGAGGGGGGGCCCGAGATAGCAGAGAGAAGAAAAAGCAAGAGGAAAGATGGAGACAGTGGGAGAAAGGAGGAGCAGAGGGCTCTTAGCAGTCGGGTCCCCAGTGTGAGAGCGTGATTCCGGCAGCGCATGGCAGGCGACTCTAAGAGAGGCTATAGCTTTGCTTTATTGGAGCCTGGAAATCAGTAAACAAGACTGATGTGTGTTGAGATAGGCTGCTAAATCCACTACTTCACTCTCCATCATCTCCTTCTATCTGTCTTTTTCTGTCCATCACTCTCTATTTCTGTCTATTGTCTCTTTTGACCTGTCAGTCTCGTTTATGGCATACACATACCCAGCTTCCCTCATTCTCTATATCTCTCTCTGAGTAAAATTTGAACATAGTCACTGATATTGTTGTTTAATGTTCAAATCCTCCTACTCTGTATCTCCAAATTACCAGATAATACTTTATTACCACTTTGAAATGGCAGAATGTCACTAACCTCTTATACAACGAAGACTGTTTTACTATTCCTTCCAGCTAAAACTTGGGAGTAGGGCTGCATAATTTGGAGAAAGAAAAAAAAATCTAATAACTGCAATTTTCTGACAAAAAAAATGTGAGTGCATCAATTCAAAAAAGCTCCAGGTTTGCTGTACCTGTCTTTAGGGCTGAACAATTTGTCAAAAAAATGTTGCTGTTATTATATAATCAACACAACTATAATAATAACAAAAAATATTATTATTATTGCTGTATTAAATAAAAATAAGAAAAAAGTATGCATTATGTAAAAGTATGCATTATGCATGCAGGTTTATAGCCAAGCAAACTGAGGCACTCATTAACTCTCTCAAATTAACCTTTGTGAAGATTCATTTTAGTGAATCTGTTCATTTAAATGCACAAGTTCATTAAAACTGTGTGTGTGTGTGTGTGTGTGTGTGTATGTGTGTGTGTGTGTGTGTGTGTGTGTGTGTGTGTGTGTGTGTGTGTGTGTGTGTGTGTGTGTGTGTGTGTGTGTGTGTGTGCGTGTGCGTGTGCGTGTGCGTGTGCGTGTGCGTGTGCGTGTGCGTGTGCGTGTGCGTGTGCGTGTGCGCGTGTGCCCCCATCTTCCTTTTTTAGTGATATATAATATAATATTTTGTTAAATTTAGCTGTTTGATCACTGTTTTGCTCAATTTTATAAACGATGTGTTCTCTAGTTATATAAGTGGCGTTTGGTGAATAAATCTGTTAATAAATCATCAACATTAATTAAAGGTCCCATGACATGAACATTTCAGTTTAGGAGGTTTTTTAACATTAATATGAGTTCCCCTAGCCTGTATATGGTCCCCACGTGGCTAGAAATGTCGATAGGTGTAAACCAAGTTCTGGGTCTCCTGCTCTGCCTTTGAGAAAATGAAAGCTCAGACAAGCCGATCTGGAATCTTCCCTGTATGTCGTCATACAGGGAACGGTTACCTCCCCTTCCCCTGCTTTGCCCGCCCAGAGAATTTGGAGGAAATGGATTCAGTATATTTTAGTCGCAACAGGCTTTTAAGATATGGATTCGACAGCACCACCAGAAACAGTGAGTAACAGTGATCATTAATGCCTGATCTGTGATCAGTGATTTCTGATGTGTAGCTAATCATTCAAGTTCACACAGACTTTCTAAAGCGTTTAATACTGTTTATGCATCAGTGAATCAAGCCAGTGACTAAACGATCAACTTCACATTGTTTCTGTAAGTAGCATGAAACAAATCTGTTATTTCAATTGTGATTAGACTACAGAGTGATTAAAGAACACTCTTTATAATGTTCTGATCTGTCAATCACACATCGCGAGTGTATCTGCACACTTGCCCAAACTGCCGTTATGATGAATGACGGTGTTATACTGCACAACGAAGCTCTTACTGTATTCATATCGATGTCGTGTTTGCTGTTAGTTATGGTCAAAGCATTTTGTGAGAGAGAATCACTGCATTCACGCGATCAACAGACTGCCTGTGTACTCAATGCTCAACTGCAGCTTTTCATGTGATGGGAAAAGATCTAAAAATAATGCTATAATCGACAGTTGTGATGGTAAAAAAACTTAGTAAAAGTATTCGAGAGGGGCTCCACATGTTACAAAGTTCGTAGAATAAGGAGGAAGAAGACAGGGTCGGCGTGACTGGGACTATTTATAACTCTCAGATACAAACAAAATAAACTTGCGCTCAAAGCAACTAACTTTCTCAGCTATCTTTCTCCAGCTCTCCGTCTCTCTGGTCCACAAGTGCCCAGTCCATCTCTCTCTCTTTTCGTGCAGACCTCGCTAAACCACGCCCCCTCCGGCACAAAATCTAATACTCATTTAAAATGCAAAGATGTCAGCCAATCAAAACAGTGGACGTTTTTTACTGAAGTCTCACAGCAGACACCCTTTAAACAGAGCATTCAAGCCAGAGGGCTAAAATCAGTATAGAAAAAATGCCTTTTATTTCTAAATTATGACATTTTATGATGTAAAAATCATACTAACAATATAAGTACACCTCAGAAGACATTATAAAATAATACAAAAAATCCACGCCATGGGACCTTTAAGATTCTCAATGTTTTTGTGCCAGAAAAACACTGCTAAATTACATTAATTAGCTTGTAGTGTTATATGTAGTTTAACTAAATTATGAGCAACTCAAAGATTCACTCAACACTGTTTTTTATGTGTGTGTCTATGATTAAGTGCATGTGTAAGTGGGTGTACGCAGGTGCTTGCCTAGAGCTCCTTCCCTGTCAATTTCTTTTCAATTGCAACCTTTTCCGCCCCACTTTCTAATCTTAGAGGGTAGAAATCAGACACACAATCAAGCACTGCTGCCCATGAGAGCCCTCAAATCATCACCAAGAACAAAAAAAGATGAAAAAGTAAAATCCAAAGGCTACAAACGCCATTTACCCTCGTCAACCATCTGTAACACGCACATTAAAGCAATACTGCCCAGACAACCTATAATTCAGAACCTATAATTACCATTCCAAAAAGTGCACAGTGTGCAGAGGGACTTTGGACACCCAAGTGGACGGCTGCACGGAAGTCATTTGTCATGATTAAAATGACAGCTCTTTTGATTGGCTCTGATTTGTTGACAACTCTGGCCAATCAGAGGATAGAAATAGTAGGAGAAATATCAAAAAAACATGAGAAACAAAGAGAGAAACAGTGAAATAACACTAAAAATTAGGCCATGGGCTTTCATCTATCCGTCAAAGACTTCTGAAAATAAATAGCCTCTGTGAGTTCATTAGGTCCATAAAAGATTTCAAAAAGTTATATAAATTAAACACATAGCAAGCTAGCAAAGCAGTCTAAACCATTCAAAACGATACTTAGTTTTTCCTTCAAAGAACAAACTAATGACCCCAAATCTCACAGACTAAAAATATCCCGACATTTACATTTAAAGGGATATTTCACCCAAAAAGGAAAATTGCATATGTCTCCAAACCCGTATATTTTTCCCTTTCTACCTTGGAACACAAAAGCAGATGTCCAAAAAACATATGAACACTATTGTACGTGTTAATCCCAAATTGAATGTGCACATTTCTGCATCAAATCAGATGGTTTCGGCATCAAAGCCACTATGAAGTTTAACTGCATGAAATATCTCTAACTAAAAGTACTGGGTAGGGTTGCACCAGTCGTTCGTAAGTTCTTTCTTAAATTGGAACGTGTGAGATGGTGGTCCAGTGGGTTAAACCATGGAACTGACATGCAGAAGGTTGCTGGTTCGATCCCAGCGGTCACCACCAGTGTGTCCTTTAGCAAGGCACTTTACTCCATGTTGCTCCAGGGGGATTGTCCCTGTAATAAGGGCACTGTAAGTCGCTTTGGATAAAAGCGTCTACCAAATGCATAAATGTAAATGGAACGTAAAGTCCATACTAGAGGCTTAGTAACTACTAGATAGTTTGTAACTAACTCTATACTTTTTTCGGTTGCACCATTTGTTCTTAAGGCAGAACGTAACTAGTAGGTCGTAAGCTCTCCGTAAAGTAATGCATAGTCGCATAATATGACGTTTACCTAGCCTGACGTCGTCATACTCTGAGTCTGCTCCTGCTCCATTGGGATGTGATTATGGGGCGTGTTTCAACCGAACCAGGAAAGACCTCAATTGGATAGACCTACAACCAATCAGAGCAACGGAGCGACGCATAACGTTAGTTGTCAAATGTCAACAGAACTCAACTGCACTGTGTTGCCAAGTCTGCGGGTTGAAGCGACCCCAATTTTGTGATATACAGACCCAGGAATGCGAAATTTAGCAGCCGTGCCAAAATAACACATATTTTACCCCCCAAATGCCATTTTTCCCGGAGAACCCCCCCCCCCCCCCCCCCCCCCCCCCCTCTGTGAATGCAGACGAACAAGTTCTCCGTTTAGGATTAGAACAAATTCAACCCAAGCGCCTTTGATGACGTGGATGATTACGTCACTGTTTATCATCTGTCCATCATCGTCTAAAGCCCGCCCTGACAATTTCATTGGTCCGAACAGTTTCTGTTCGGGCATAATTACTTCTCTATGGATCAAGTCCAGACCGAACTGCCCGTGCAAAAAAATGTGTGGGCGGGGCTAAGTTCATCTGGCATCCAGGCTAACGTTTACCCTCAATGATCCAATAGCAGCCTTCAAATACGTGAGCAAAAGTCAAAAGTGTTGAAATAGCGTGAATTTCAGTGTCCTTCATTATTATAACTTCTTTTGCCTCACGTAACCAACGGTAAAAATACGTTTCCATTAAATATACTTAATCATGAATAACATAAGTGCTTTTATATATAAATAACATTCAGAAGCTTTCAGTATATGAAACAACATTAATAAGGATCAATAAATAAATACTGAAACAAAAAAAAAAACATAAGAAATTACATTTATTGATTATGACTGATTTTATTTGACATCATGACATGCACAACACGGACCGATGGGACAGATTCACGCAGCGGTGCACAGTTTTGGATGGTTTTGTGTTGAAGAGCTGCAAATAAAGTAATCTATTCATATAATGTTTTCTCTTAAAATGTAAGCGAGTGTAAATGTCAGCATTATCATAAATGTGTAAAGAATTGAAGTCTGTCATTTAAAACAAGAGCTTATTATGCAGTTCAGTCAGTCTGCTTTATTATTCCAACCATTACTCCTGATCGGAGGCTTCCGTAAATATTTAGTTTAAACGTACAGTTACGCTTCAACTAAGTTTAATGGTGCAAAGCAAAAATATTTAGTAGTGCGTAAGTTGTATCTTAGTGCCCATTTACGTCAAAACTAGGCTAAGTTGTAACTTACGCACAACTGGTGCAACCGGCCCCTGGTGCACATTCCCTTGCTTAACCTTTTGGAGTGTGGCATGGGAGGGAGGATTGGTCTCCTCTCCGAGTGCAATAAGAGCGTGTGCACCTGGCCACAACATCTCATTCATGTATTTTCTCTGGAGGAGCTTGTCTCTGAAGCCCTCAGAGGACGGCGGTAATGAGAGGAATGGATTGTATTGATGCTAGTGACCTGGAGTCCACGGAGGAATAAAATGAAACAGTGGCGACTGACAGGCTTCATTACACTTCCTGTAAGAACACATTAAGGTGCCCTCATCCCCACCTGAGTCGCCTTTCTCTCTCTATCTCTCTACCTTTTCTTGTTCTGCCCATAGAGATAACAAAATACAAATGAGAGCTCCATACTAAAGCAAGTAATGAGACTAAATGGAGAGCAAAAGGAGATGTGCATTTAAATCCAAGAGATTTCTTCTGATAAAATTATTCTAATAATCTCTCTTGCCAAGACACAAAAGTCAACAATTAAAAATCTCAATATGACCTAAAACGTTGCTTATAAAATTCTTTAAAAGATCATATTATGATTCTAAATTCTTACTATACATCAACAGAAGATCCATTTTAGGAGGTATTCTAGGAGATGAAGTTGTCACTTGTTTTGTTTTTTTATGTTATTTTACATTTTGTTTTATTCTGAATTGCATCATCATGGAATTTAGGATGCTTTACACTGGCAGTAATCTGAATAGCACTTATTACGCAAAGAAACATGCTTCCAGAAACCCAAAAGTTCCTTTAAAGGCACAAGATTTTTGGATTAATGTTTGTTTGGCGACACTGAAAAACAGAAAACGAATGATTGTTCTCCAGCTCAACACAGTTAGTCTTATTGTTTAAATCTGGTGTTGTTGATTTACCGCACAGAGTACATGTTTTACCGTCTAATATGATCTCGCTCACTGCAACAAGTGAACAAGTGTCTCATAGTAGCGCAGAGTGAACGCACAGAGTAGCATTATAACATCCCTTTAACACACTCAAATGTAATTTGTAATTTGATAAAACAGCGCTGCATTCCCCCACACACACACACGAACGGAAGAAGCGGAAGCGCTCGTCTGACAGAATAAAAGCTCCACTGCTCTCGAGCCGTGTGTCGCGCTCGTCTCTCATTAGCAATCGCTCCAGCGCCTCGTTCAGCTCCACACTGCTTCATACTACAGTGGTGGAAATGGCCGAAATTCACTAGGCGGACTCCTGTTTGGAAATGTGTTTTTTTTTTTTTTTGCACAGTTTAAGAGGTCCCGTTCTTCGTGATCCCATTGTTCAAACTTTAGTTAGTGTGTAATGTTGCTGTTAGAGCATAAATAATACCTGTAAAATTATAAAGCTCAAAGTTCAATGCCAAGCGAGATATTTTATTTAACAGAAGTTCCCTTTCAAAGCCTACAGCGAACGGCCGGCTTGGACTACATCCTGGTACTTCCTTCTTTAATAACGTCAGTCAGTAGAACAGACAAACCTCCGCCCACAAGAATACGCGAAAAAGGGGGCGTGGTCTTGTTGCTCTCCCACGTGGAAAAGAGGACGGTTGCGTGGAGAAAAGGAACTGTAGCTTGAGTGTGTTTGTCGCCATGTCGTCGAGACACTGTTATTTTCATCCCGGAGTCGAATCACCTTTGTTTGGCTTTCCCAGGGACGCTGTAGAGATCATTGATCGCATACATCTCCCGTTAAGAGGTGTGACCTTTCCGTGCAAGTTACGTGCGCTAAGCTGCTGTCGAATCACAACACAGAAACCGCTGGCACAATCAGAACTCGTTACGTATTTCTGAAGGAGGGTCTTCATAGAACAAGGAACTCATCAGCCGTTTTTAGGACAGTGAAAACAGCGGTATACAGATGAGTAAATTGTGTTAAAAATACTGTTTTTTTTTACACGCGAAACATGAACACATGTTATATTGCACACTGTAAACACAATCAAAGCTTCAGAAAAACACGAAGAACGGGACCTTTAAGAGGTCACAAAAACCTTCTAAATAAATTGTCCTCAGGTTAAAGAAAACCTCTCGATTAAAAAAGTAACTAATGAATCGCACATTCAACATTAGCATTTTTTATATTTTTATATTGTAATAAGTTCACAGTTACTCTCCAAATGAATGTAGAACCAACTCAAAGACAGTATATTTGAAATATTTGTTGTAATGGCATATTTTTATGAAGGCTAGTATCACTGATACTAAAATGATAGATGGTAGATATTCAACATTACAGTATAAATAAAAGCTACATCAATTCCAAGTGAACTTAAAACAATATTCACACCATTATAATAAATGTCTGGGGGTCATTTGGAACATTTAAACTTGTGTGGGAAAAGGTTACACAAACAAGGCTTTGTTACAGTAATATTATTTTGAAAATGTTTGATTTTTTCTACATTGTTTTATGAATTCTACAATATGTCTTGGGTTAGTTTAATAATATAGCCTACACATCATTGATAACCCCTTGTTATAAATAAAAAAGGGGAAATTATTAGTAATTCTCTCTGGCCTGATTAGCTAAGCCCGCTAAAAACACAAAACAAGCAGGGCCGTATCCACCACACAATTCCGTACCGCCCCAACATGTAATGTAACTTTTTTTAAACAAACGTAATATCACAAGCTTTATTAATGTTTTTACTGTAAAGTTGTGCAGTTTAAGGGGGATTTATGGTATTTTTGTATTATTTATTTGCCTTCATTTGTAATCATTTAAATAAATGCATTTATATAAAATGGCAACATTTTATGTAAAATCCACTTATATTGAAAAAATCCAAAAATATCTACATTTCTTATTTTCATTCATGATGATAACATGAACATGTGCTTTGGTTTAGTGGAGAATTGCTGCCATCTACTGGAAAACAAACACTTTTAAAATTAAAATAATACAAATTTTTACCTACAGCCACTATATGACTTAATTTTTTTTATTTTTATGTTTAGACATTTCTAAAATAATTATTATAACAATAAAAACGACTACGAGATATGATAGAAACATGAGACATAAGTAGCTAAACATTTAATATTTGACAACTGTTTATGATGGATGTATTCAACGACCACAGTAATAATACAGTGATGTAAACTGCTCATATTTTTTAATGGAATTTCACCTTATTTTATTAAAATATGTTATAAGACACGTTTTGCACTTTTGACATATTAGTGAATAGTGAATGTGTGCATATTTAAAATAAAATACTATTTGCAAAGAGTTTAGCCTAAATGGATTACTTTACAGCTAGGCAATACAATACAATTAGAATAGAACTTCTTTTACTAGAAATTAATAGAAATTCTTATTTTTTTCTTTTCTTTATTCCCTTAAATCCCTTTTAATCTTTATTTTATTTTCCAGGCTACATCTACTACATGATTGGCCTGTGTTTTCATTGCATTTCCAGTTTTGACCAGCATGGGTCGCCATTTGTGTGTGTTTCGTGCATATCTCTCATGTATTTCTGGATTACAGTGTGCGTTTCTGGATCTGTTACTGTTTTCACTCGATATTAACAGAAATTCGAGCACTTTTCGGGCAAGATGGCCGGATCATTTTTAGATGATCATGTATTATTATTATATTTATAGACAGGATAATTTCAGGTACGTTAACACAGCTTTATCCATTTAAAAGTTTCTGTAATAGCATCTGTTAAAGTCAAAATCACAGTTCATCAAAGAAGACCGCTTGAGGTAAATGATCTGGAAAGAAGTTCTGTGAGGAATAAGACGCGCACCGATGGAGAAGCATTTCCATTGGCTGCAGTCTGCCGGTATTGGCCAATAACAAAAGTCGACATTGCGCAGCCATTATCACAGAATATCCTGCTACATTTTTATTATTATACATTATGTTACGTTTATGTGGCTATTGTATTGTAGACTATTGAGTGGCTAAACCATAGAAATCCTTTTAATTTCCAAAAAAAGAAAGAAAATCTAACAATTTTTTTTTCAACTGGAACTCCGTCCCCTCTTGAAATTCACTCCCCGGACTCCGTACCCCCGCCATTTCCATCCCTGTTCATACTACAGTAACGGTAATAAATCTGTAACACATGAGCTCATCCATGAATATGATTTCTGCCCGAGTCCCATCTGATTCTTTTCCACCACCTGTAGAGGTGAAGACAACAACTCCCATGATCCCACGAAATCATATAGTGCGAAATCATAAATTACATATAGTGCCTTTAATGCATTGACTTAACTGATCAGCAATTGGCTCTTTTATTTAGAAGGCGGGATTTATTCCGCCATACTTTCTACCATTCATTGTAATATGTATATCTCTTTGTATATAAAGGCTTTGATTTGGTCTCTTGAGCTTTAAAAGAGCAACCTCTGAGCAATGCAATTTTCCTGTGGGCACACTCTTCAATTGCTCCTTTTCATCAGGTCTTTTGCATCATGGGTGTAATTCACTGAACACTATATTAAGTGCCGCCTACAATCAGAGAGGAGTAACTGATATCGGTGCGTCTCCACGGGGCTTAATGACGGAAGGATCATGCCGCGGCCCAATTTCCTCCCCTGATTAGACAATCAGATCCTGATGACATCAACATGCGCAGATGGTGCTACTTCAGCCGTTTATTTATTAATGAGTGCTTGTGTATTTTTATCAGATGGGGCCTGATGCTAGTGCCCCCAATAGAGAAAAATTGCTAGACTTTGATGTTTTCGGCTAGATTTTGTTTGATGCTGTTGACGACCTCGTTTCCTCAAAAGAGTCTCAACTGGTTTTGCTTCAGGACCCAGATTTTACTTTGGACATCAAGTGGTGACTCAATACAGTGTCCTAAACAGGAATCACATTATAAAGCATTGTACCCATTCTGGCAAAGGAGTAATCCTAAACATCTAGTGCTTTGAAAGGAGCATACTACCCCCCAAATTTGTCATTTATAAGGATGTAGCATCTTTCCAATGGAGCGTCTGGATGCCGGAGTGCTTTGGTGTCAGATGTAGTGTGTAGGGAGCAAATGGGGTTAAATAAGCTGATGCAGTTGTGTAGCTGACTCTATTGTCTTTAAGGGTGCTGTGAGACAGAGGTTGTTGAGCGCTGCAGGAGATGGCTGAGTGAGAGTGACAGCGAACTTGATTGCCATTTGTCTCACTGTGAACTACTGCCGAGCTTCTTAGAGAGATGGACTGAGAGAGAGAAAGAGATAGACTGAGAGACAGACTGGAGGCCAAAGAGCCTTCTCCACAGGGTTTGAAACTAACTTTTTCACTTACCAGCCAATTTAACCACAACATTTTTAAACTTCTAGAAGCCAAAACAAAAATATCAGAAATAAATCAGATTATCAAAGTCACAGCTTAGATTTAAATATATTTATTAGTAAATCTAATTCAGAATCATTAGCTGAGTTTACATGGACCCTAATAATACGATCATAACCGGACTAGTAGCACAATCGGGGGAGAAAAGCGATCGAGGGGGCATGTTAACACTTGGGGCCAGATTTACTAACAGCTTGCATCAGGGAAAACCCTTTTCTTTTTTTGCATTAAAAAAACTACCGTCAGGATTTACTAAAGAAACGCAGTGATAAATTAGCGCTGAAAAAGTGTGGACAGGGTTATTTCTGCGGCTGATGCAAGGTGATTTACTAAGGTTTGCGTTCGACAATTTACTGGTGTTTGCGCCATTATTTACCGCCCCCAAAAAACACGTCTTAAACCAGACGCTTGCTGATAGATTGTGTTGGTCATTATTAAAATGATCCGGCTGTTTCTGTGTTCTCTAATTTGCTCGTCGTCAGTAGATCACAAGCAGAACTTTCCACTCCCATCTGCACTTTTTTGGAATTGCGCTCTCGCACTAATTTGACGTATGACGCATGGAACGAGCTGTTCTTCCTGTTGAATAAAGTGTCATAAATGATTGTCCTGCCATTCTGCAATTTTCATTCCACTCATCGTCTGTGAAGTGGAGCAGGACAACGTCCCACCAGTCCTTGTTTCAGACTCTTATCCTCAGATGCGCTGTTTTACTGTTTGATAAATATAAGTAGCACGGCATAGCGGTTCGTGTGCTCGTCTTCGCCTAATTAGAACCAGAATGAATTAGAATTCATTCAGATTGAAGCAAAAGAAGCTATTGTATTGTTTTCAGCATTATGACAGTCCATCACTTTTGCGGATACCACTCAAGCAAAATAAAATAGAAAGTCTTCTGCCATGAGTTTACCTGTACATGGCAATAAAGACACTAGGGCGCTTTTTACCCAAATATCTTGACATGCAGCATTTATGAGAATGGACTGGAAAAAGTGGCCTCACCGGCTCAGACATCTCACATGTAGGCTTATCGCACACCGGTCGTGTCATTCTGTACTCGCGTTCTCAAGTTCAAGGCAGCAGTCCAAAAGAGTGAATCTAAGCACCATACAGGACAGAGTTCACTTCACTTCAAGAAAGAAAAAAAAGGGGCATCAATGAGTTTTAATTAAGGCATTTGAAAAAACTGTGCAAAAACATAAAGAGAAAGGGCAAACTATATTATTTCTCTATATCTAATGCATATTTATTCAAGGCACAGAAACAAACCTGTTACTGAAAACGATGTGATTTTGAACAGCTGGATAGACGCCGAGTGGTGTCGCCGGTGTGCATACGTTCATAGAAAACAATGTGTTCGAATTTTAAAGACACAGCATTTCTCTCAGTATGCAACCCTCTTTACGCTTTGTTTTGCTAATGTATTAGCTTTTAGGGGAAGGGCTCTGATAGCAATGCCATGCAAAGTGATAGAACACAATTTATGAATCATAATCCAGCAAATTGGCCAGTGTGTTGATATGCGTTACCCTCCATGGTGGATTTCCACACACATTTGGTGGGTTGGTGGGTGTTAATTTCAAACCCTGCTTCTCCATTTACCAAGAGGCCAATCGAGAGAAGAATGAGGGAGGAAACATGAACAAAATGTAGGCGGGATTGAGATATGACTGAGAAAAAAAGGTCTTGGGAATGGCTGAGGAGCTGGAAAAGGAACTGAAAGAGTGAAGGAGTTCTTTTTCACATCTTATTGCACTTAAAGGGGTGGTTGATCAGCTTTTTTCGAAGGCTTGATTGTGTTTATGGGATGCACTGTAACATGGGTTCATGCTTTGTTTTTGTTTTTTTTTAAACATTATTTTTCACATAATTTAGCTTTATTCTACACCACTGTGTTAGCCTGGTCCTACCAGACTCTCGTACATGTCATTTGTACAGAGAGTCTGGCCACTCTCCATTGACAAGCATTGACTTCCTTGAAGGCGGGTACTCTATTGAAGTTTAAAACTATTGGATCTGCCCAGAGCCACTTTGGATCTGCCATAACCAATCGCTCAAACTAGCACATGAAATCAACGTCATCGTTCTCAGCCACTCCCTCTGTTCGCTGACTGGACCAGTTCAAATTTGACCGGAGAAACCCAGAGTATATACCGCAATCCCAGACAGAGCACTGAAGGAAAATTTTAATTGAGCGGATGTACGTAGGAGGGCAGAGCCAGACTACCACTCCCTTCTTGTAAAAACGGTCTGTTGAGAAATATGCAATGGGCTCAGATTGGTTAGCTGGCCCAGTGTGTTGTGATTCGCTAACCGCCTAGTGCACGTCATCCTGAAACATCACGCCCCTTACCATTATAGGTAGTTGCATGTGCTCTGGTGTATTGTAAACAATGGTGTCAATATTGCCTTATCAATTTGAGCCTGAATCAGACCCAGAGAATATTAGAGAAGAGGATCGAGCAGAACCTGCACAAGAACAGCTGTTACAGGACGTTTCAGAATGGTATATGTTTTTATTTGTAGTCGTCTCATTCTTTGTAGATAAGCTGTTATTTGTAAATGCTACTAGTGTTAGCTTATGATATACGGTTTTAGCCTTATTAAAGCTTTAGTACAGCAGAATACGATTGCCTTGTAGCCTTTTTTTCATATAATTGTTCTAACAAATGATACTACAGTTCTCAAAGGGATTATTTGTTTAGACTGTGGATCTATAGTGATCGCTACGGACTGCATAGCACCGTTAGTTTTGTCTTTATAGAACGAGTGTAGCCAAATATCTGTCACAAGAATGATGAGACCATTACGAAGACTAATCATGGATTTATTACAGTGGCCAAATCAAACACAGAACCATGTTTAGCGCGCCTGTATTTACACTGATCACTTAAACGCCAACAAACACCAACATTTGAAATTCGCTAGTGGGATTAACAAGAAGTTTATAGGTGTTTGTCGGATAATTTTTTAACTAGCAACTGGCTAGAGGAGCCAAACAGCGTTTCCCTTTGTTTACGTCCTTGCTACAGCACAAAAATAATGATAGAAACTATTCATGGCAAACACATCAACAATGAATGAAAAATACATACAGGTTGTGGCCCATAAACAACAACTTCGGCTTTTAAAGTGTGAACTGCTCCATCTTGCTTCAACAAGCTTTTTTGCGAATACGGCATTGAACTTCCCTTTTCCCTTGTTGTGAAAGAAAATCCGTAAATAGGGCATTGTCTCAAGAAATATCTGCATACACACAAAACCACTGAAACCGACTCAAAGCGATGTAGTGTACATGCCAGACCAGTATGTGGTGCTGTAATTCTGTAACAAAGATACATTCAAAATGAAGAAGAAGACTCGGAGCATGCGCATGCGGTGTCTGACCAGGGTCATCATCATTTCACAGAAATATACGGATTGCTTATCCAAAAAAAATGCAGTTTCAGGACGAAAAACCGTTACGATACAAAACTTTTGCATATACAGCTAAACGCGTCTCTGTGTGAACGAGGCCTGAGACACAAAGAGGAGTGGGTGGATTTTTACCATTATAGTGTGGTTTTGTACACACACTGCCGACACACATTTATGTCCAAACACCATGTAAAAGTGAATTTTGCGTAATAGGTCCCCTTTATTATAAGAAAAAGAGAGAAAGAAAACAGGAAAGAGTGGGGCATGTAGGTGTATCCCATACCTGTGGGAACGGCCGCGTCCATGGAGGGTCTCTCCCAGGTGTTGACTTGCTCCCAGGCGAAGCCATTAGTCCCCAACGCCACGCTGTAGCCACAATTACTGTAGTGCTCTTCAAACGAACAGCTGCCTACAGAACACACACGAGGGAGAGAAGAGGGGAAGATGGCATATGTCAACATGATTAAGCCACAGAGTGCCATCATTACTTCATCTTTGCTAAAAACACGATTTTCCACCGCATTAAGCTTTATGCTAGCCGGGAGCTAAGGATTAGAGACCCAGGATGAAATAGCACTAATTAAATGTACTCATTTTAACACATCTTCTTGTCTCGTTGCTTTGAGAGAGGGTTTATTTGAGCAGTAAAGGTGCAAGAGGGTGTGCTGTATTGTGAATATAGACTAAACAAACAATACTTGTTGTTATGCAGCACAGCCTTGACTTACTGCTTTTATGAAATGGTTGCCAGATAATGTGAAATATTACGATCACAGATTTTTATTAAAATATTGCTTTACCAAGCAAATGGATATATTCTTTGAATATTTATTTATTTGTTTATCATGGTAGTATTTGCTGTATTCAACTTAATTTTGACAAAATCATTACATTCGATTATTTTAATCTGATTGAAATTACAAATAAAAAAGTAGTAAAAAGTCACATTGTGATAATTTGGAACCAAATGTGAAACTGTCATTCAAATACAAACTAAAATAAATAAAAATAAAATATTTTCTTTATGCAAAAAAAAAAAATGTTTGAGCCTGATGAACAGACTTTTGTGCACTGATAAACAGGTTTTCACATTGTCTATACTATGTATTGACCAATCAGCAACTAGGGCGGGAACTATTTATACTTCTCGTTTCCTTTCAGACTATTTTCTTTCCTGAGTCTTTGTAGGGTGGACTGAACGTGTCATACAGCCTCATTCGAACAGACATTGTTTCCATACGACACGAGGCGGAAATCGCTTTAGTGTGCACATTAACCGCTCAGATTCAACATGATGAAACTTCTGCCTGCAGGATACTTACATTTACATTCCTGCATATTTCAAGGACCAAATATTCACTGCCGTCTTAATTTGCCCCTGCGTATTAAGCTACACAAGAGGATTAAAATGCTACAAAAATAATTAATTTGCCACGGGCGCCGAAAGGCGAAGAAACCTACAATACTAGCAAGATTCGCAAACCACATCAAAGGTCTTCTCAAAGAAATCGCACAACCGTAAAAAACAACAATTGTAAAATATTCAGAATTTTCCAGGGGGAGCAATCAGAGAGCCTATAGTGATCTAATGAAGGAAAGAATGAACCAGTCAAAGACGTGATTTTGTGGAACACGTCTGACCGCTGGGGTTCGGTTCAGACAGCAGCTGAAGAAGAAATGAGGTCTCATGTAGTTTATGTAACTCTCGATTCCTAATTGATTTTGAAGTGTGCACACATTCACACTGCCACCCTGCTTGTCCTCAGCCTATGCTGGGAAAAGAAGATGTTTTCATACTCAGAATCAAAAAGTGTCAAACAATTAGCATAGTATATCAGTGCACATTTTTTGTACTGAGTTTTGGGTTTGTTGATTAGGTATTCGTACACATTTGTATACATACAATAGCATTGTATCATGTGTAGCGTCTAAAGCAGGGATCTCCAAACAGACAAGCAGAGTTTATCTCCAACCCCAATTAAACACACCTGAACCAGCTAATCTCACTAGGACCTTGTAAGACACTGATTAGCTGGATCAGCTGTGTTTATTTGGGGTTGGAGCTAAACTCTGCAGGACAGTGGCCCTCCAGGACTGAATTTGGAGACCCCTGATCTAAAGTGAAAGCCCTTTGTATAACTTTACAGATGACTTTTTAAATCTGACTCATCGGGAATTTTATGTGTTGACTCCCACAGGTGACTGTTAAAAACAAAAACACAAACCCATCGCAGCACTTTCATTTATCAATAAATAATGGAGAAACTTTCACTGTAAATACCTTTATAAATGGCAAATTCTTTATAAATGAAATTCAAATGAGATGAGCATTGAAATGAGATTGTTCTCGTCCCTTGAATATTAAATTTCAGCTTTTATCATCAAAAAGACGGTTTAGGCAACCTCAAGCAAGGAAAAAGGTGTATCAAATGTCATTTGTGCCAACTGGCGTTAGAATTTTAAATACTGGGATCTGAGTGTGAGGGTGATTGTGTTACTTGTTGTCTTTTTATGTGATTTGTGTGATGATATTGAATGTGTTTCTTTGTGGTGAAGTGGACAATAAAGTGACTAACTAACAAACTAAAAGTTAAGTAATTTGCATTATTTGTATGGCTCACAAAAGCTCAATCAGTGTAAAATATAAATAGAAGTGTCATTCTGTAGAAATCACACACAACATACAGTCTTACACAAAAGGTTCAATGGGGTTCTACAGGGTGTTTCAAAAAGATGGACCAACTTACAAACAAATATATCTCAAAATGGCAACATGTTACAATTGCGCAAAATTACACAGTTTAGTGGGTCAATAAGTTTTGTTCATGGGTTGCAGAGATATAGTGATTTCGAAACGGGTCCATCTTTTTGAAACACGCTGTATCGAGAACCTTTGGGGTTCAGTTTTAAAGAATGCTTTATGCAAAAAGGTTCTATATAAGGAGAAATTTATTAAATGACTGCATAACTTTCAAGTTGAATGGGTTATTTCCAGGGCTTGACATTAACTTTTTTTTCTCATCAGCCACTGTGGCTAGTGGTTTTTCAAAGTTACTAGCCACTCAGCATTTTCACTGGCCAGAATTTTGACATCGATACCATGGGGAAAAACTATGGGGGAAAAAACAATGTAGATATTTTTTAAATTATCTCAATATATTATCTAAGCTGCTGTCACTTTAAGACCTAATGCATGGATCCATTATACAGCTACACATGCGTTTTCTTTCTCAACTGTTTATGTTCACTTAAAACAGAACTGACTGTGTTTATGTGAATACTCGCCAAGACCGGCATTTTGACATTATTTTGACTGTTTAAGCTAGCCTGACGTTGTCATACTCAATTCTAGTCAGAATATGAGTCTGCTCCTGCTCCGTTGGGCTGTGATTATGGGGCGTGTTTCAACCGAACCAGGAAAGACCTCAATTGGATAGACCTACAACCAATCAGAGCAATAAAGCGACGCATAACGTTAGTTGTTAAATGTCAACAGAACTCAACTGCACACAGTGTTGCCAAGTCATGTCCGCGGGTTGAAGCGACCCCAATTATGTGATATTTAGACCCAGGAACCCTGCCAAAAAACACATATTTTCCCGCCGGAAAGCTATTGGGCTTGTTTTGGGCTAGTTTTGAGTAGCAATTGGGTGGGTTTTGTTGTGAAAACTTGGCAACCCTGTCTGCACACACGCTGGAAGAAGTAAGTGTAAACAATGTTTGTTTAGTAAAAAAGAATTTAAGGATACACTGAGTACTTACCAACACGATCATAATTTCTGAGAGATAAAGTGAAGGTGAATGCATATACGAACAAGTTCTCAGTTTAGGATTAGAACAAATTCAACCCAAGCGTTCTTTCGACGTGGATGATTGTGTTACTGTTGATCATCTGTCAATCATCGTATAAATCCCGCCCTAACAATTTCATTGGTCCGAACAGCTTCTGTTCGGACATAGTTGCTCCACAACGGATCAAGTCCAGAGCTCAAATGTTGTGGGCGGGGCTAAAATCGACTGGCATCCAGGCTATGTTTAAGCGCAATGATTACTGAAAAAACAACTAAATTTAGCACTGAGAGGCAGATTTATGTGCGCGCACTTTGGGAGCGAGAACAAAATCTGAGGGAATGAGTAAAATTATGCGCAATATATGCAATCCCATCCCGAAATCCAAGCCCTGTAACACCAGCAATATTCATCCGGAGCAAATGAAATGAATGAGTGAGGAGAGGCGGGTTTGTGTGTAACTCACTGTAGATCAGTTTATTCTTAAGTCGTTTATGAACTTGTGCCAACAAAGAAAAAGGGTTTAACGCGTTTACAAGACCACACATAATCGGTTTAAGAACGTGCATGTAAATGACTCACTGTCTATCCAAATGAATGGAAATGTACTTAAATGAGCTAGTACCAATTTAAAAATTCTAATGAGATCACACTCACACACAAATGTATCTGTCCTCTAATTAATGTTGCCTACCAATTTGATCCATTATTGATAAGCTGCCCCAAAGCAGACGAGCAAGAGTTTCCAAGCTCATCAGTGGCAGAGCCACATCTGCTCACTGCTCCACACCTCTCACAGCTCGCTGGCATATGCCCTACCACTGGCATGCTGTCAATACAAGGTTTATCGAATGTAGCACTCGTGCAGCCCTATCAGGAGCTCTTGATGAACTTAGAGATGATTTCTCAGCTCAGGAAACTAAGGAAGAAGTGAGATTTGGGGTAGATGTGAAAGAGGTGGATGGGTAACATCTGCTAGATTAAAAGGGTTTGTTTACGCTCTGAAAACGAACTGGTGTGTACACAATAGGGGTGTGCGATATCGTCTGCGGTAATATCATCATTGTTGTTTCAACGATGTGCGATTATCGAGCATATCCCTCACACACATCCAGAGAGTGCATGCACACACTACATGATGTAGTCTTGTAGATTAGACTAGTGTGTGTGTGCATTTAGAGCGCACGCTTTCACTGCATGATTTAGTCTAGGCTATATTATTATAATTTAATATAGTAAATAAATATCACACAAAGAGTGCAGTTTTTCTCCAGGTATCAGCATGATAACAAATGTGATATTGATTTGATGCAAGTTTACTAAACAAGAAGTACATATTAAGTGACTTACATTTTAGACACACGCCTGTTTTTGCTCTATTTGGCCAACGAAAATAGTTCAAAACAAAGCCACAGCACTGTAATTGCGTCTGTGAGCAACACACGGAGGTGTTTCCTTATTCCGCTTTTTGAACGAATCAGTTGATTCAATGACCAAGATAGATTATGATTCCTGACTGAATCATCCGTTTGAATGAATCGGTTGAATCTCAATGACTCACTCATTAACAGTGACTTGCTGCCACCTACTGGCGGGTTTAATTTCACATTTAAAGTATCTTTTCATGTTGTAAATCATTTAAAATATCCATATTCCAACGTTTTATGTTTTAAACATCAAACATTAGTTATGCATAACTGCAGGTTATTCATTTGTCACCTCTGAGCTGCAATAAACAGTCTGTGTAAATGATCTAAATGCCACTTCAGATGTTATTATATGTCTTATTAAATGTCTTTATTGTCTTTAATTTGATTTGTAACAGCCATTTTATGTCTTATTATTATAATTACATTTGATTAAATGTATGAAGTTCACACAAAAGATGATGCATGCATATAATTAGGTTTACATTTGTAGGTAAAATGCCCATAAAATGTAAAAATCTATTTAAACTTGATTAAGATGAACTGACCACCACACAGAATATGAAATCTTTAGGAGTCAGCTGACCATGGCAGTCCTGAACCTGCCAAGGTACCAGCACAATAACATGCTCAGCAAAATATCGTCTAATTATCGTTATCGACAAAATTCCAGAAAATATCGATATATAATTTTTTGTCAATATCGCACACCCCTAGTACACAAACAGAGGTGTCAGGGTCTTTACTGTTCTCTTAATAAGTCGGGCCTGTTTTGGCATTTTTATCATTTTCACAAAAGTTTCATGGCCCCCAGAATATATTTATGTTTAAATATCTGAACATGCAATATATACAAAAATAAAGAACAGACCCTCTGCTTTAAAACAAACAAACCCATTTTATTCTAGCTTCATGCATTCTTTTTTATCAACATTTGAATGTGGGTACGTTTAATAAAAAAAAGCACCCCTTTAAGCAAAAAGCTGAGAAAATGGCGTTTTTGATGAAGACTACATCTGGATTGGATTTACGATTATTAAAACATAGATGGAGTCCATCAACACCCCAAAGCTTCACGTCCTGGGTTGACATTTCATTCAGTAACATTAGGCAGATTTGATTTAGATGCTGTTTGATGTTGATGATCACATTGTTTTACATATGCATCTGCTTACATGCTATCACTTGTTTCTGCTTCTTCTTCGCCTGTTTTTGATCAGGGAATTCTGTACTCTTTCAGAAGATGTGTCATAGCGCCCCCTACCGTATAACAGTGAAATCACGGAAAGCTGGAAAGAGTTAAGGCTTCGACATGAATACATGTCTTATAATGCCACTAACTACTGTTCAAAAAAGTAAACTACTAGTAAACAAACTACTCAAAAAAGTACTGTGCAGACAGACAGAACAACAGTCAGATTGAGAGAAAGATGGATGGATGGATGAATGAAATGAAAACATATATTAATGAAAACCTTTGCTATACATTTTCTGAATCTACTTAAATAACAGAAGGATAACTGAATGTTTTCACCTACAGTTTTCTTCCTTTGTTCCTTTACAGTTTTCTTAGTTAATAGATATTGAAGTTATGTTCATGTTTGAGAGTTTAATTGCATTAGTCATAAGCATATGCTGTGTCTTTCTTGGCCCTCACCAGCGGCACGTCCAGTCGAGCAGACAAATAGTCGGTTTGAAACTAAAGTGATTATGTCCACCCCACTAAGCACAGATAATAGCTCAGATATCTGTTGTTAATTCAGCAGGCAAAGTGATGTTTAAAATCTCGTCATCTGTATATAGTTTATTTTCAGTTCCAAGCTGCATTTATATATCTCACATTGAAAAAACGTACTGAACATCCAAGAAAAAATGAAAGGACATGTTCTCTTCTCCATCCTAGAGAATATATAAGACAAGATTACAAACTCACAATGTTAAAAGTGCTTTCTCTAATCCAAAATTTGGCAAAAAAAATTTATTTATGCAGTCTTTATTATTTCCATCCCCATCTGTGTTTTTTTTAAATTGCCCTCTAACACTAATTTGCCCTGTTTAGTAAATCTGGCCCATAAACTATAAAACCCTATATGTTTATCTCTTTAATTCCATCCTGCTCATGCTCTTGCCTTTTCGTAGAAGTACTACCTTAAATATAAACATGTTTATTTTATTAAAAAGTCAGAGTCCAAAATGTACTGCAGAACATGAGCCATGAGATTTTTTAGTCAATATTATTGATAACAAGAGACGGCTGCTGTTGTGATTACGGAGTTCACAGGGAAAAAATCAACACCCCCCACCCCCCTTTCCCACCTGTCAGAGCGGGACAGCTCCAATCAGATCAGACCGGAGCATGAACCAGGAGCAAGCGGACCAATTTAATCCATGAAACACAGGTACACACACACACACACACATTCATTTTGAAGGCAATCTCGCATGGCTTGTCGCTCTGAATTAAGCAAGAGTGGCCCGACACGAGCGTACAACGAGAAAGGAAACTCCACATCACACGCTCACTTGTTTCCCGTCTCCCAACACCTTTTAGCACACAAACACATGCAGCGGCTCTCTAGTGAGCTTGTCACTCATTCAATGTAGCAGCTCCGTCAGCCTGAGCTAATGCAACTTTTTCCACCTCACCTGCCGCCTTTAACCTCGTCTGCTCGGGCCACAGAATCCATTGTGCGCCGCAAATCTCTCCCATCCATCATCTGTGCTACAGGTGCAGCCGTGCCTGCCGGACAGACGCTGATTTCCTAGTTTCACTTACAACAGAAGGACAAAGAGGTGCCAGTCCACCCACGCCCGAGCGGATATTCACCACCCTACCCCACGCCAACTTCCTAATTGTTCAAACTCATTCATACGTCCCCATGCATTAGCTGTACACACCTCAGTGATTCCTTCATTTAGTACACATTACACCCACATAAAGACAGCAGGACTCGGGTCCTCCAAGAACAGGCGCCCAACAGACATTCACACTTTCTCCAGCGCGAGTGGGAAGTGTCGTGTTGCTCGAGTAGGTTTTCGCACCTTTAAAACGCTACACGGATTACGGGGTTCTGTACCCCGCACCACTCCCATGGATCCGCACGTTGTGTGACTAAAAATCACACTTTACACCTTCGGTTGCAACACTCTGGAGATAAATATCAGCATTAGAAAAGCAGTTTTGACTGGACATTCAGTGCCAAACCACTTTCCCCCACAGACCAAGTGAAAATGCAACATGCCTTTGCCAAACACTCAATTCTCACCTTTTACAATACCCTGCCGTTCTGCCGAGTGTTTATTCCTATACAGAGCTTTTTTGTTGAATAATTGCTAGTTAACCAGTTTCCAAATGCCTGTGTTTCAAAAACTCTGGGATTTTGATTAGTGCTAAAAGGTGATTCAACTGAACTTGGGAAGTCTTCTCTTGACCTAGTTTGTTCACACACACTGATTCCAGCTGGAATGAAACATCCTACGGATATGGGATTCGCACAGCTATTATGCTGCCTTCACAAGCTATCGGAATATCACAATACAAGTTTCCTAGTTAAAAATTGGACATGAACACCCTCTCAAGTTGTATTTAGTTGCCAAGTTGGGGCGGGTCATCAGCGATTGCATGCAGTGACTGGAAATCTTTATTCGTTTTTTCCACCACAACTACTATATCAACTTGTCATTAAAGCAGTGCATATTTACATGTATAAATAATCATTTGAAGCACATTTTATGTTTTATTCACAGCGAAAATAGCCTGTATTCGACCGAGATTCCAGAATTGTCGTCAAACTGTGCGGTGAATGTTTATATGGTTGTCAACGAATAGGACGAACATCATTTTGGCTTTAAAGTGCCCCTATTATGCTATTTTAAAGGCTCTTAATTTAGTTTTGGAGTCTCCTACAACAGGTTTATAGGCATCAAAGGTCAAAAAACTGTTTAATTTTCTCATAATATACACTGACTGCACATCACCACAATGTTCAATGATTCTCAAACGACTCGACGGATGAATCAGTTTCTCTAAATCCCTCCTTTCCGTGAAACGGCCATCTGACCAATTAGAGCATAGCAAAGTCTGTTGTGATTGGTCTACTCTTCTCTGATTGGTCAGATGGCCCAGTCTGTTGTGATTGGTCTACTTTGCTCTGATTGGTCAGATGGCCCAGTCTGTTGTGATTGGTCTACTCGGATTGGTCAGATGGCCCAGTCTGTTGTGATTGGTCTACTCTGCTCTGATTGGTCAGGCTTAGGAAGCGGAGGCTTCCTAAAGCTCAGCGATTGTACACACTGTAAAGACAGTAACGATGACGTTGATTTTACTAGTGTTGTAGTACTCGAGACCGGTCTTGGTCTCGAGACCGGTCTTAAGACCATTTTTTGATGGTCTTGGTCTTGTCTCGGTCTCGACTGCATTTCTCCTCGGTCTTGTCTTGGTCTCGGACTTAAAGGACTCGGGATTTTATCTCAAGACCAGTCAAGACCACAACTGCAAGGATATCACTAAATTTCCGGTGCATTGTCTGATTTAATATCATTAATGTGATTTGATGTAAAACTTACAGCTTACTTCTTTGTAATGTGATTTATTTTGTTACTATGCTGCCGGGTTCAAAATCAATGCAGAATTGTCTCAGAAATGTGCAAAAATTTATATAAATGCCCACAAAATTCTGAGATTGTTTTTTTATATAACATAGAATAGAATTAAGCAATATCGCAATAGCAAGAGAGCTGTTTTCATGAATATATTAGCGTGATTGCAAATTATATTGATTTATACAAACATTCTATAAACAAGAAGTTAATATTAAATTACATTTTAAACTGTGTCTTTGCTAATTCGGCAGCGTTTGGTTATTAAAAGAATCGGTTGCTTTGAACAAATCGGTTGAATAAAGGATTCTGTGACGGTTAAATAATGTTAATGTTTTAATGTTAAATTAATCTGAACATTATTTATGCAGGTGTAATCGTATCAATTCAGATGCAAATTCTGTACCATGAATTTTATTGGTAGTGATTTGATTGGTAACAGCGCTATAGTGTCTTACTATTCTAATTTAATTACCGTATTCAATATAAGTCATTTCTCAGACACTAGATATGGATCTTTTAGATGAATTTAAGGAGTGCTGGTCTGGTCTTGGTCTTGACTCGGTCTCGCCCTGTCTTGGTCTTGGTCTTGTCTTGGTCTCAACACCACAAAGTCTTGGTCTTGTCTTGGTCTCGGCACACGCTGGTCTTGGTCTCGACTTGGTCTCGGTTTAGGTGGTCTTGACTACAACACTAGATTTTACTATATCAATCCGAGCGTGAGTCCAATGATGAAACATTGCAAGGATGAGTTACTAAAGTGTCTCAGGTGGTTTCATAGTATACTGGGCCAAGTTTAAACCATAAACCTAAACGGTAAGACGAGTAATAGCACATGCAATTTACATTTTACAGACGCTTTTATCCAAAGCACTTATTGCAGGGACAATCCCCATTGCTCAAGGACACACTGGTGGTGGTGACTGCTGGGATCAAACCAGAAACCTTCTGCGTATCAGTTCAGTGGTTTAACCCACTAGACCAATTAGAGGTACCATTCATACATGCCAAAAGAAAATATGCTTGCCTAAGAAAATACTACTAAATAATGTTTGCTGCACAAATAGCTGTTACTTTTTCCTGGTGATGTGTATTTGTCAGTTTTAGAATTGACAGCTATTTTCTACCTCAGTTTATGGAGTTCCCCCCTGCAGACAGACAGACTCAGTCTCAATACTGTATGTCCTTGGAAGTTAATTATTTTTATTTCCCTCTGCAGAGGCCAAGTGGAGGTTGGCAGCCGAAACAGCAGAATTCACATTCAGGGAAGGCAGAGCCGCCTCAGGTAACTCAGAATACACCTCAGGAGACTCTCTCTCTGATTAAAAATGACAAATGTTCCAGTGCTGCACTTTAGGTCTTAAAAATTTGCCAATAAAAATTATTAGCTGCCACAAACTGCATGTCCTGCAGTTTTTCTTCCCTTAAAAAATGATTACTGGAGAAATGAAAGCTCATTCGGGCAGTAAAACACGTCTGCGTGTGCAACTCTAAACAACTGTTTCTGCCGCTTTGGACGGGTCATAAATAAAAACGTCCTCCCACTCTCTCGCTCGTCCCGTGGCCAACAATGAGAGGACATGCATTCGCACACACATCAGACAGATACCAAATCTTCTCACAAACTTCAAACATCATATACCATCTAATTCACAGATTTGTATGATCATACTATACATTCACCTCCATCTTCTACAAATGACTAATTTACAGTTTTTGTAAATTTTCTCAAGAAGTCACATTTCACCCCAAAATTGACAGAAAAACCTACAAAATAATATATTCATAAAGAATATAAAGGCTATTTTTAAAGAGTTTTTGCTATTTGACATTAATTTTATCACAAATAAGCAAATTTCCCCCCACATTCTCTTTTTTTGTGTAAATCCCATTATTCTGATCTATTTTTGCTACTTAAATACACTTTATTTTATTTAAATTTCTTTGTTAACTTCATTTACAGTAAAAAAAAAACGATTTTTTTTAATCAGCATTAATTAAAGCATAAAACAAATACTTCCAAAAATACTTAAATAATATATCACAAATTATTTTTGCATTACAGTACAGACAATGAGACATGTCAACAAATCTTAATAGACCTATAACAGCAAATAAAATAAATAATATTTATTATATAAATATTTTTTTTATTTTTTTATTTATTGACAGAAATGTTTCTGACAGGCTTCATAAGGTTAGCAGTACACAGTTCAGACAGCTGATTTTTATTACTGAGCCCCTCACACAAACACACACCCTCATTCACACAGCAGCTTTAATATGTTCGTGCATTGCCATCCATCTCTGTCTGTTCCAATCAGCTCAACTGCTATCGCTGGCTCATATGCACACACACACACACGCCAGAGGAATACACGCTTCAAAGAGCTGTTAAACTTCTCATTTAAGGGTCTTCAGCCCAGGAGGTGAAGGTTCTCCGGGGTCATACTATATTCTCATGCAAACATAGCCTATGACACCAGTGTCTCCAACTCTTTTTTGTCTTTTGTATGTTGTAACTCCTAACGCAAAGTATTTGGAGTGTAACTCACCCCACACTTGTGCTACGAACATGAATGATACCTCAAAATATGCATCTTCGTATGGAGACTACACTCTAAAATGGTGTTATATAGCACCATAGTATAGCACTAAAAGTTCTGTATAGCACCAATCTGGGCACTTCAGGGGTTCTTCAGTGGTTCATCACTGGTTCTTTGGCTGAGGTGCTATGTTTATATGGTTTATAAACAGGTATACAGGTATAAAGTATATAGTTGAGGTATAAAGTTGTCAAAATTAAATGAGGCATCGAAACATAATTCTAATAAACAGACCACTGCATATAATTGCATTATATTATACCAATGCACAGCAAACACTATTCAATACTAATATGGTAAGCTATATATACATTGCTGTAGTCTCTGTCTATACTATCCCTTGACCATTCTCTAATAGCAGCTCTCTATGAACATCTTGACCGCAGAGCACAACCAGCGGCAACGCAACACTGCTCTGAAACCCCATGCACTCTGAACAAACCATAATGGATCTCTGTGTCTGAAAACTGCAAACATATAGCGAGTGTTTTCAGCACTGCGGTTTGTTAAGTTTAATGTCACGCTGAAGCTTCAGGGTCATGCATGCCTCTTGGGAAATTTTCACCTGGGGTGATGCTCGTTACGTGTTACCTGTTCGACCGTGTTACCATCAGCCCAAAAAAAAAAAAGAAAAAGAGGAAAAAAATGACTGAAGTGGCAGAACTCTGAAAGACAGCAGAGACATAAAAAATATTGAGAGCGTTTTAGGAGGAACACTAAAAGCATTGTCAAAGTGCACTTCAAAGTGCCCTTCTGCGCGGGGTTTGAACTCAACACGCTCATTTGAAATACTCCCGGCACCCAGGCTGTCAAAAACCCCAGAGTGTGAAATACCATAGAAGAAAAAAAAAATGAAGGTTCAAGTGCTGAGTGAGAAATGAATGTCAGAGATCTTCACCTGCATGACTGTTCTCGAGGAAAGCTCATATAATGTGCTTAACTGCGCCATTTGCATGAAGTTTTACATTAAAAGGTGTTATATGTTGCAGTTTGTAGTGCAATAATTGAACTGCTCTTTAATGCCGAGGTGCAAAGATTAAAGTTCACCCAAAAAAAATATACTTGTGCGCCACACAAAATAAGACATTTTCCATAGAAAGGCAGAACTCCAAAAAAGCACCATAAAATGATACAGTATATTCGGTCACACTTTAGATTAGGGTCCAATTCTCACTATTAACTAACTATTAACTATGACTTTTGTCTCAATAAACTCCTAATTACTGCTTATTAAGGTAGTAGTTAAGTTCGGGTGTGATTAAGGGATGTAGAATATGGTCATGCTAGCCTGGAAATCTAGACGCACCCTAGTGGCAGCAAATCTAATTTGTCGCGAGTGTAGTCTAGCAACTCTCGGTAGACCTGCGAGCTGGAAAAACCAAACTCTGGTCAGGCTAATCACATCGTGTGTAGAGTCGGTGGGCGGGCTTAACATAATTACGGCACGTCACGGCAGAGTTGTGCCGGTTCCGCGTGCTACTTGTAAACAAAGAAGCTGGCGAACAGCGGTCTTTCGAACCGGTTTGGCCGCGACTCTGGGAGACTTGTCTGAGAAAAGAACAAAGAACAACACTGAAGTCAATCTTAAAGGTCCCGTTCTTCGTGATCCCACTGTTCAAACTTTAGTTAGTGTGTAATGTTGCTGTTAGAGCATAAATAATACCTGTAAAATTATAAAGCTTAAAGTTCGAAGCCAAGCGAGATATTTTATTTAACAGAAGTTCCCTTTCAAAGCCTACAGCGAACGGCCGGCTTGGACTACATCCTGGTACTTCCTTCATAAATGACGTCAGTAGAACAGACTAACCTCCGCCCACAAGAATACGCGAAAAAGGGGGCGTGGTCTTGTTGCTGTCCCACGTGGAGAAGAGGAAGTGTTGCGTGGAGAAGACGAGGAAGTGTTGCGTTTGAGTGTGTTTGTCGCCATGTCGTCGAGACGCTGTTATTTTCATCCCGGAGTCAAATCACCTTTGTTTGGCTTTCACAGGGACGCTGTAGAGATCATTAAGCGCATACATCTCCCGTTAAGAGGCGTGACCTTTCCGTGCGCTAAGCTGCGGTCAAATCACAACACGGGAACCGCTGGCACAATCAGAGCTCCTTACGTATTTCTGAAGGAGGGACTTCATAGAACAAGGAACTCATCAGCCGTTTTTAGGACAGTGAAAACAGCGGTGTACAGATAAGTAAATTGTGTGAAAAATACTGTTTTTTTACACGCGAAACATGAACACATGTTATATTGCACACTGTAAACACAATCAAAGCTTCAAAAAAACACGAAGAACGGGACCTTTAAGAAAAGAAGATGTGCTCGGAGTTTTGCAGACCGGATACGGCGAAAGTCTATCAACTAACGTTAGCTCGGCTTCACCTTCTTCTTTGCTCTGGTTGGTTGTGGCGCTATCCAATTGCGTGCTGAGGGAATTTGAAAGACAACCATTTATCCCGCCCCTCGGTTTGAGCCCTGCCAATGGTGAGTTTCCAGACCCAACACCTTGATGTGGGTCTGGCTTGTCAGGCTATGGTCATGCAGAATGAGGTATTAATATGTGCTTTATACTGCGAGTACTGTTGCATCCAGAGACATATTTATTATGGTCCACACAAAGTGCTGTGTACTTTTAATGTGTTTTTGTGCCTTTTCTGTTTCCCCTTTGGCTCCTCCAACTCAATCTTCTGGCAGGTAGCTGATTGCTCCAGCTGCACCTACTAACTAGTCAGTAGTTAGTAAGCCCGTGTGTGAGCTTGCATAAAAGCAGAGAATAAACTGGCAAAGTCTGGAGAAATGTTCCCCCAAGAGCTTTCTCCAGGGTGGGATCTTGGTCCTGCCCAGTCTGTTGCTGCAGTGGTTTAATATCTTGTTGTTGAACATGATAACTGCTTAATATTCTATAAATCAAGCGTATAGCGTTAGTTCTGGCAGGTCACGTTAGTCAAGCTCGCAGCAGCTGATCACGTCTACCTTAGGAATACGATGCCTATCACAGCACACATATATAAGCTCCTTCAGTACTATCAGCAGGTGTTGCATTTCTCCAGAGCTCATTTACCCTCCTCCATCCCCAGCTCCTCCTCTCGTCCAGTCAGGATTTGGTATTCTGATTCCCTGTGAATCAGACTAGATTCCCGAATTAGGTTGTACATTTTAATATTGACATCAATGCTATCTGCAATACATCGTTGGTTCTGGTCTGTTTACCCCAGGGGGGTTTACAACTGCTCTCCCTGCTCTTATCCATGCTAGGCTGCATGGATGCACAGGGAGTTCTTGCCCAAAACAGAACCATACCGCCAATCCAAACTATATGCTAATTGTCTGTCATCTTTGACGATAGTGGTTCTGACAGAACTCTGTTTTCTCCTGTTTTTGGGCTAGGTAGGGAGCTAGAGAACAATTCTGTAATTTTCTTTTCTTTGGAAGTTTAGTTAGAGGTTTACATTCCTAGTAAGGTTGCTTTTTGTTTGTTATTTTGGTCAGGCTTTCTCCTGAAGTTAATGCTTCTCTTTTTTTTTAGTTTCTATTGTGATTTTATTACAATACCTAGTTTGTTTGTTTCATGAGCTGTAAAATAAAAATCTAGAGTGTCTATGCACACCAAGCGCAAATAGCGTGTTGGCAAGTGCTATTCACACTAGCTCCACCTAACAATGCCTGGTTGGGCCTAACAAGATTTTAAAAAGACGCATATATTTTAACGTCTTCAGTGGCGTAGTCAGTAGAGCGTAAGGCTCGTGGAACAAGGTTTTGACGCGATCGACCCGTGTTATTATTGCGTCCTGTTAATGTACAACAATACTGAGCTGCAAATAGTATATATCTGTTAAAATAAAGTATAAATAGCATCTAATTACTATTTACACATATTGCAAAGAACTGCTACTTTTACATGGTGTAAATTGAATATATTACTATTTTCACTTAGTATGTTATTTAACTTATAAACAGCAGTGAATAGCATCTACAGTCATTTACACTTAGTGTAAATATCGTCTATCGTTTAGAAAATGTTATTTTCACGTAGTGTAAATAGCCGCTGCTATAAAAAAGCTTTATAATAATTCAGTTGCTTGTGGTGCTGTGGCAAGGCTCAGATCAACGCTCTTTAAACTTTTTTTTTCTTTTTTTTTCGTCTGCCTATACCCCTAGATTCACGCGGGACGTAACAGTACTAATAAACGGCCAATATCCTAGTAATATGCATGCTAAATAATAAGCAACTAGTTTATAGTGAGAATTGGAGCCTAACCTAAAGCGTTACCATATGTTCCAAATGTTTGTGTTACTTTGTGTTAATGAAATTAAAGTCATTATTCATGGAAAAACTTCACACTGAAGTTCAAATGGCGCCTCAACAACATGCCATTCATTCTCGTATGTCATGATCAAATGCAATGCAAACATTTATATATGGGGAAAGGAGAATTGCAAGGGCAATTTTGGTCTGTTCCTCACACAGCTATCAAGTGTCTTCATACAACTTTGACACTAATTTTAGAGCAGAGAGATGTAAACACTATTATTGTTGTTATAATTAATAAATAACAAATCAATAATAATATTTTAATTTATGGGTTAACTATTCCTTTATCAGAAAAAAAAGATGCTCTGACAGTTGCAAAAGTTATTTGCCAGTCTGCGAGCTGCTGTCTAATTTGCTGTCTAGTTTCATTTTACATTTAAAAAAATAAAATAAAAACTGAATAAAACGTGTGTGTGCAAGTGTGATTGTCAATTTGACACGTATGTATGCAAATATGCAAGTAAAATGGAAACGTATTCTCATTTACTTCTTTAAAAGTTGTCGGTCAGCCTCAAGTGAGGTGTGAGTGGTTAATGAAAATCTTTCAGAGGGAAACAGAGGCAGTAAATTAGCATACAAAAACATATTTCAATTGCCAATCTAATTTAGCACCCAGTGGCCTCTGTTTGGAGTGGTGTGTGTATTAGTATTCTAGTATTAGGCTCTGTGTATGTGTGTGTGTGTGCGCGTGTGTGTGCGCGTGTGCGTGCATGCGTGTGTGTGTGCGTGCGTGCATGTGTGTGTGTGTGTTTACCGCTCTCTGGCTGTGATTGTCAGTATTCTAGTCCAGAGCCGCTCGCTGAATTCTCAGCTGCATCAGGTCCCTGGCACTGTGATTAAATTGTGTAACTATGCGCTGGTGTGTGTACGTACGCAACAGCTTTTATGCAGATGTTAAAGCAATCATTAAACCTCTACATTAACGGTACAGTACGAACACCACACAATAATAACGAGAAAGAGTTAACGTCACGTCAGTGTGTTTTTGTGCGGGTGTGTTTGGGAGAAACACTGGCACATTTCTGAGCTGATCCTTGCTTGAGGATTGCAATATTTTTAAGCTTAACTCCCACTCTTTTTGTCTTTCTCTCACTCTTTCCATCTCTCTCTCTCTCTCTCTATCTCTCAGGTGCTCATTACAGGTCCATCTACTGCTCTGTGCGCTCCGCAGGGATGCCCACTAACCCCCTTCTCTTCCTGTGTTAGCCCCTCTCTGTCTAACTCCCTCCTTTCTTATTTCCCTCCTTTCACCCTGATCACTGCCTGTAGAGGGAGTCGTGCCGTCCTGTGGTGCGGAGAGGAAGGCAGGAAAAGACAGAAATTAATTAAAGGATGTACGAACTGATCTAAGAAATAGGGTGGATTCATTTATGGATCTTTGTTGCTTCAAACCTGCAAAAGAAAATGTTTAGGACAATGTTCACACTGCACTCGCATATTTTTGAAAGAAGAGTTCTGCTCACCAATGCTAAATTTATTTGAACAAAAATACAGTAAAATTAAATATTACAATTTAAAATAACTGTTTTTTATTTTATTATATTTTATAAATGTAATTTCTTCCTGTGATGCAAAGTCTTCAGTGTCACATGATCCTTCAGAAATCATTCTAATATGCTGATTATCTTATTATTATCAATGTTGAAAACAGTTGTGCTGCTTAATTTTTTTGTGGAAACTGATTTTTAATTTGAATTTTAAATATTTTGTCAGGATTATTTGATTTCAGAGTTCAAAAGAAAAGCTTTTATTTGAAATATAAATCTTTTGTAACAGTATACATGTGTTTACTGTGTTGAGTGCATATATCAAACTTTTTAATATTATTAAAACTATAAATAATATTAAAAATGTAAAACTTTTAATGTGCATCTGTTAATAACTGTTATATGGACAGGTCCATAACGTTTAACAAACTTTATGAAACATTTAATTTGCTGATGAACATCACTGAAAGTAAGTGAATCAACTGTTGATTCAGTAGTGATGATTCACCACTTGGAATGAATCAGTTCATTCAGTGAAGAATCAGAACAGGTTTATGAGTCATTCAAAGAACCGGTTCATAAGTTTGCAGAGGTGGACAGTTAATTCAGTACTGTACTTTTTGAATATCTGTAATTTACCTGAGTATTATTTTTTTCGGAAAACTTATGACTTCACTACATTTGAAAGACAAATGTCGTAGTTTTTGCTCCACTACATTTCAATCAAGGTCACTGAAGTCGAAAGTCGATTCTGTAGCAGCTTTGAAAGACCGTGGATGATTATTTTTTTTTTCTTTAACAGGTTTTTTCTTTTCTCTTTTCTTTTTTGCATTAGCAGTAGCCTATCAGTAATCACTCTTGTAGGGTCATGTGAAGTTTCCCAACATTTTTTGAACACTAATCAGTTTATAGCAAAATGGAAGAAGACGGTTCCTTGGCACAGTGTGTGCGCCCTTTACCATAATTAGCAAGTATGTTTCCGTTTTCTGTAAAGATTCAAGATTAGTTTAGTTGGCATGCACTTGATGCATGTCTCACAAAATGTTTAAAAAATGTAAACGTCTGGGAGAAAGAGAAGAGCAGACATATGGATGAATCTGAAAAAGCATGATGACATGAAAAAGAGCTCAGTATAGTCGGATTCAGCTCTCTTGTGTCTCATGTGTTTTTCCGCACTTGAACTGACCAATACACAACATGATGTCAAAATGTTCATTTTGGTGAGTATTCACGTAAACAAAGTTGATTATCTTAAAGGGTAACTTCAGTGATTTAGCATTAGGCTTTGTATCAGTAGAAACCCGGTAGTATATTCAAATTATGGTACTTCCCCCTTCATATCCCCCTGAGACGAGAGAATTATGCATTTTATTTCTGGAAAAATTCCTCCGATGAGCTGTTCCGCGTGTTATCAACCCGCCCATAGGGGAGAGATCACACACACAGAATGTAAGACACAGACGGCCGCACGGACAATCATAATAACGGAGCGCGGTGCAGAGTAAAGTGAGTGTTTCAACTTTTCAATGAATTCCAGTGATAGTTTAGCTTCCATATGCGATCTGAAAATGTGCCAGACTGGCGCTTACCTCAGCTCTGCTCAGCTCTTCGCTCTCATGATGAATGAAATCTGACTCCTGCTGCGTCTGTGCCGTGAATTTCGTTCGGCTCACTCACACGTTATTGAAAAGACACGTTCAGTTTTAAATTGTAGCGTTTATTCTCTAACTGAACGAAATGATTGTATTACTATGAAGATCAAAACGACGGTGTACGGAGTGGCCTCGTAGGGCAGCGAAGCAAGTGCATTCTGGGAGTTGTTGTCTTTCATCCACATGAGACAAAAATACATTTTCTGTCTTTTCTCAGTCTAGAAGGCACCAAAATCAAAAATAATTTCACATTTCTACTGCATAAATGACCCAGTTAAAATACAAAGCTTAATGCTAAATCACCCGTTACCCTTTAAAGTGAATGTAAACCGTTGAGAATATTGGATGTGTATCAGTGTATTGTATCTGTGCATTCAGCCTTGAAGGGACATCAGCTTTGTAAAGAGCATTGTAACTTATACAAGAATTTAAATTAGTTTAAGGTAGTCGTATGCTAGCATGTCGGATGGAGCATCACTGACTGGCTTAAACCACAATGCATTGACATAAAAAAGGAAATTTACTTTTGATACTTAAGTACTTTTAAAAACAAGTACTTCTGTACTTTTACTTAAGTAAAAATCTGTTTTTACAACCTTCACTTGTAACGGAGTAATACTTGACCAGTAGTACTTTTACTTTAACACAAGTAATGGAGTTGTGTACTTTATCCACCTATTTTGTGACAAGCCCACACACACACACACACACACGAAACTGGTCTTCATGCAGCCTGTGAGCACAAATGAATTGAACAACATGTTGTCTTGCCTTTACTCTTGTGGTGCACAGTGTTTTTTTAATCATATCACATATGATTCAGCCTAAAAGTGATTTTTGTTATGACAACTCTCAGAGTGTTTGGCATGGTAATAGGTATGACAATGTTGATATGTTTAGTTTTGGCAGAATAGATCTGTTATTGCTACTGCCAATACATACACAACACACTGTGAGCAAGTAAGACGTATGGGATGATGTACAATACAGTGTACATTAATTATCTGTAGCAAATCTATACAGGTGGAGCTGGGGAAGGTAAAGGGTTTCTTGACAGTTTTATGACAAAATGTAGTATTTAGATGATCGGTCCCTTTAAGGCCTAAAGAAAAGAAAGCTTCAGAAAGATCAGCTTAAAGCAAAGTTTCAGTAAATTCAGTACAAAGTGAAGGCATAAAACATATGGGTGAGCGAACGAGAGGAGAAGGAGGACAGTCGGATGATAGAGAAGTGCTGGATGGAGTGATTAGTGAAACGAGTGCAGTAATGCATGCTGTCATCCTCACCATGTCCCATAAGACCGTTCTCCTCATCAGCATGGGGGAGCTCAGATGAAATTGAATTTATTTGGCCCCTCTCTCTATCTCTCTCTCTCTCTCTCATTCTCTCTGAGGTGGGAAAGCAATGATCCATGTAATTATTATATATTATGGGAGGATTCCCAGTCAAGCAAAGCATCTAATCTTACAGTAATCCACTGCCCCTTACACACACACACACACACACATGGAGACGCAAACACACATTTTGAATGTCACTCTCTGGAATAATCTGCCACTGGATATTCTAAATGGACTAGGTCGCTGTCAAAGTCATGTATATGTTAACTAGATTGATAGACTCTTCACCTGTCCTTCATTTAGTGTCAGGTCCTGTGTGTGCGCGTGTGACCTTCAGAATGAAGCACGCAAGCAAACGGTTCATTATGATCAGGATTGGTGGCATGTGATGGCAGATTCTGCGCAGGGAAAAAGCAGAAAAAGCACACACACAGTTCCACGCTCCTGTAACTTGTCATGAATATTTAGCAGACGTTCTGATTTCTTGCCGTTTAGCCAAGCTCTGCTGATATGACATTTTATTACTTCGCCAATATAAACTTGCACGCACCCAAACGCACACACACACACGCGGTTAGGTAAACAGTACTATCACTGTCAGCACAACTTTAGGTCCGCACGGAATCTGTCACACATTTTCTGTTCTGATTGTGGGGGAAACTGTGGAATTCTGGGGAATTGATTTAGATATGGAAAAATATGTTAAACCGAGCTAAGAATAGTGTACATCTATTGGTAGCTGAAAGCATCATCGAAATTAGCCAAGATAAACTTACACACAGAGTAGGCACGAGTGAAACTTTGCTAATTACAGACGTTCCAATTGTTTCAAATAGCTATAAAAAAATAATTCAATTAGCTAAATCATTTATTTTCCAAAGACTCCAAAGTGAAAAATTGTCAAAATGAATGTGATGAGATTTAAAAAAAACTGTACTGTAAAATTATGTCAAGAAAGGCAAGAAGTTGTCCTCGCAGACTGTGCACAACAATCATACAGCACAATCTGTGGGGTATGTTTACACGACAGCAATGTACTAAAAAGAGACAACAACGTTGTCCAAACGATCCCTGTTCATGCGGATCTGCAAAAATGACTAAAAAGGCTGTATTATGCAATGCCAGGCTACTAGTTGGCGATGTCAATTTGTCAAGAAACACCCTGCGAACACATAATACACATGCGAATGGTGACACCGTTTTTTTTTTACAAATTCACATAAAACGTTTTCAGTTGAATCACAACAAATTACTATTATGAGTCAGATCTTACAATGAATGAAAAACCCAGCAGTTATGAATCTGAATCAGTATGACAAATTCTGAAACCGTCTAAGGGCTCTATCATACACCCAGCGCAATGCGGCGCCAGGCACAACGCAAGTGTTTTTAGCTAGTTTCAGCTCGATGCGGTTCTCATGTTCACGTCTAGCGCCACGTTGTTTAAATAGCAAATGCACTCGCGCACATCTGTTCACCCATGGGCGTGCTGGTCTGAAAACCAGGTGTGTTCAGGCGCATTGTTGGCGTGTTGCTATTTTGCGGGACTGAAAATGACTGTTGGTCAATGGCGCAGTCATTTTCAGTTCCTCAAAATTTTTTGTGTTATTTAAAGTGCGCGTTAGTAATATGCGCCTATAGGCTGGTGCACAAGGCGCATACACTGCTTGTTACACACACAGGGACACGCAGCAGCCCACAAACGATTTAATGTAAAAGATTATTATTGTGTGCATAAATATAAAAATGCCTACATGTCATAATGGATAGTCATTGTATGTATCAGAATTAGTCTACCTATTTGCGGTAATGACGCGCAAGCAGGTGTCAATGGACGAGAAGATCCGTTTCCTCGCTAGAGAATCGTTCAGTATTTCCGCTTGCAAATTCCACCATGTAAGTAGCGAATCCGCCATGGCGCGAGCGCAACTGGCTTTTAAAGGGAATGGGAGATGAGACTCTGATTGGTTTATTGCACGTTACACCCAGAACACACCCATGACTCCCTAAGAAAATAGGGACAACCCTTTTAGACAATTTTTCCTGTCGTTAAACTAGCAAAAGTGGATTCAGACACACCCTAAGTGCACCTGCGCCGTCCGCTTTAGACCATGCGCTTAGATCGTTAAAATAGGGCCCAAAGTGTTAACTGAATTGACTCATTGAGATATAATTACTTTCAATGAAGTTTGTTGGATATGAATGGGGGGCGTTACAGTTTCCTCAAAAATATTAAGCAAGCAGCACAACTGTTTTCAACACTAATAATAATAATAAATGTTCTTGAGCACCAAATCAGCACATTATTATTGATTTCTGTAAGATCATGTGACACCGAAGATGCTGAAAATTCAGCTTTACCATCACAGGAATAAATCATACTTTAAAATATATTAATATAGAACAATTATTTGAAATTATAATATTTCACAATATCACTGTACTGTTTTTACTGTACTTTTAACTTTATTTTCACTGCATTAGCTAGTAAAGTGAGAAAAAAGCCCCCCCCAAAAAAGTCTAAAGAAGCTTAGCCATCCAATTCAAAAGTATGCACCCAGTAGCTACTCTTTCTTTTCACTGTTTTCAGCACTCCTATACCTTCCTCACCCTACAGAGCACCTGTTCAGACAGCAGATTTCTCCAACAACCCACAGATTCATGATCTCAGCCAAACATGGAACACTGATCCAGAACCAGTCCCGCTGATCTCTGTGGAAACGACTCCGCTCTATTAGCGCTTCACTTTAGCGGAATCATTGCAGGATGGTTGCTGATGCATTATACTCATTTTTTGGAACACCATCAAGATTTAAAAGTTAAAATGGAAAAAGAAAATATACTGCTTAGATGTCACATTGACAGACAAAGCCAGTAGTTTGGGTGTGGGGGGAGTGTGTCATGTGCACATGAACAAATCCACACACACACACACCTGGAGTCATCCTGCCCAGCGCAGAGCATAAAAGAGGTCATGTCTCGTTCTGAGAGAGTGAAAGTGCATCGGGGCATTGCTATGGGCTGCAGGCTTCCTATAAACACCTAGCAGAGGGTTTATGGGTTTGGACAGGTATGACACGTACACACACACACAGCTGATCCATGCTAAGCATTATTGCCTGCAAACAATAACTTAATTGAGGTCACAAGCATACACGTCTATCTGAATAGCATCAGCCCATGAGCTGCACTGAATATGAAGTCCATACTAACCCTAGCAGTTGTTGTGAGACTATACGCAATCCTCCGTGTTTGCCTTTAGTCGTAAGTGACCTTCAGTGTTACAGAAGCACTTGCAACTCGTAGCCTAACAAGCAATTCATTACACAGCAATTAGACACCATATTAATTAGCAACTCGTCATCATGTGATTAGTACTTCCTTCAAGTAAAATACCCACTTAGGAACACATTCAGACATACTCTGAGTAGATAAGTGCACAAACACACAAACATGCTTACAAAAACTTGATCTCTTTATGGTGATTAGGGCCATAAAAATGTTTCTAGTCGACTACAAGTCATTAATTTAACCCATTAGTTGACTAATTGCACATTTATATACATTTAATTACTTTAATATAGGAGTAATATGTCTATTCGCATACGCATAGCTTGCCACAAAGCACCGGCAAAAGAAGTGATTTTAAATGTGTCGGGAAAGATAGCAAAGAAACATTTAAATTATATAAACTAGTGTTTTATGAGTCAGCATCGGCTGTGAAGATGAAGTCGACTTGCTGTATAGTGGGCACGAGAGAAATGCTCCTTTCATACGGATTACATAATCAGAGTGTATTTGTTTTAGATTTAAATTGGTTTGTTTAAAAGTAGACATTTCATGATTTCTATAGATATATTTCTCATGTCTGTGAGGTAAGTAGCCTATAGTCTCAATTAATTTTTATGGTACGCTCCAGTTCACAGAGACTGAGATGGCAGAAAGCATGTCCTGTTTATTTTCTTTGTTATTGTGAGTAATAAAAGTAGTTTCTAAGGATGCATTACTCTTATTTGTATGACTAAAATGACTATTTTAAGTTGTTTCCGCTGTTATCAGAAAAATGCAAGTGATCATGCCGGCTGATACTTTAGCTTCAACACTCTGCACAAACACTTGGCCTAATAATATAACAAATATTATATACTAATAATATTATTGGGCGCTTTGTGTTATTATTAGTTATTGTGCTGGGCGGTATACCGGTTCATACCGAATACCGGTATTTATTTTTGTTATGATATTAATTTTGATGATAACCAACGTTCGGAACACGGCGCAGCGCGTCACTTTTTGAGAGGGGGGCCCGTTTCACTGTTGCACTGTAGTGAGAGCACAGCTGAGATCACGTTACAGCCTATGGTAAGTCCGAAATCACCCCCTAAGCCTCATTCACTATTCCCTACGTTATCCACTTAATATTGTTCACTTGAAAGAGTGAATGAAAACGAGTGAGTGAATTCGGACAGCCGTTGTGTGTACATCGGCTGTACACTCGTTATTGTGGTGCAATGTGAGTTTGAATGAATGCTCTCAATAACATCCACTATGGTTTCGGACACCACTACAAATGGCTGTCCCCTCAAATAATGCCCTATTTAAGGGTGTAGGGGGCAATTTCAGATTCAGCCCTTGATTACAGTGGAGAATTCAAACTACACCCTGCGCGCGAGAGAGAGCGGTTTCTGCACGGAGCACCGCGATGAGATTAACAGCGTTCTCCAATGGACCATATTATAGCACATATAGACCGGAGCGAGCGTGTTTAAGTTTTTTTATGGACATATTTGATATACTCTAGTTCTCTAAACATGAACCTGCAGCGTGTATGCGCACATATTTCATCACGTCTTCTTCAAATGAAATGTATGCAAAGGACACTGAACTGTACGTCTGATCACGACCGCGATGACACGATGGGTTATTCTGCTACACAGTAGCAAAGACAATGTAAGTTAATAAATAGACTAACAATTCAAAGAAGAATGGGCAAAAACTTTCTGTGTTAAACTGATGCGTGTCATTTGTTCAGAGACTGTAGTGCTCTTAAATGTATTGAAAATATCCTCAGACCATTTAAATGTTTTTCTGCGTTTCTCCCTCGTTTCGGCAGTTTTTTTGTTATATAAGGTTAGATTTGTAAAATGCTTCAGGTCTATTTTATTGGTTGTTGTCTCCTCACAGCATCATTTTGTGGGGCTTTGCAAACCTGTCTTAACTCTAGTGTGGATTTTTTCTGCAATATTCACTCATAATGACAGTAAAATTCTAGTCAATCTACTGCAGTGTTTCCTCTCTCAATTAGTAGAAAATGTGGTTAACACCCGGTCATGCATAGGGGAAAAAAAATACCGTCATATACCGCGAAACCGATATAATTTTGAAAAATACCGTGATATAAATTTTTGGTCATACCGCCCAGCACTAATTAGTTATATTATTATACTATAAAGATATAATTATAACACAAATCGCCGAATAATATTATTAGCAAATGTATCTAGGTTAACGTTAGAGCAGCGACCATGTAAAGTTAAACAACTAATACAATTTTGGTCGACTAAAGGCTGATTTATACTATAGAGGCCGTAGCCTCTACGCCCGTGGGCTAAGCTTGATTTGTATTTATACTTCTGCGTCCTTGTCCGCGTTGACGTGCAGTTACACATGCAGAGGGGTGGGGTTCTGGCAGACCAATCACAGCACTTGCGGTCCGCGTAGAATTGAAGCGTTGTTACATTTTTGGAGAGGGTGCACTTCATGGTACGTCGTAGGCTACGAGTGAAACACACAGCCTACGACGTAGCTACAGCATATACTCGACGCAGAAGTATAAATTGGGCTTAAGCCTCTTCCCTAACGTTTAGTCGACTATTAGGGGGCAGCCCTAATGTTAATAATGACAAAAACACTCGTATGGGCTGAAACAGAACTGCTACACACACAACACGAGTCTCCATAAGTCACCACACACTAAATGATTGGAGAAGGGGAGCGATCGATAGAAAACGGTCCAACTTCTATAAATGTGTCAGATTCAAAAGCTCATCTTACATTACGCTCTAGAACACCAGACACTTCCAACTGTATAAAGCTTTTTTTCTTTTTTAAATGACAAACATTAGCACATTTATTTGACCTATTGCTACCACTTATCTAAAAGCACTGATTAATTGAAGAGTAAACAAGAGAGGTGTGATTTGTAAAAATCTTGCCATGTAATTCCATTGAACGCTCCAATTTTCCAATCAACTAGTGGTTTACTCAAGCGAGGGATGCCGAGGAGGCCTGTCGAAGACTGTGTGTTCAGCTACATCTTCAGATATCCCAACCATACAGTTTAATGCACAACAAGCCAACCTTTAAATGGGACAGATATTTCCCTGTCAGCTCCTATATGTCAAGAGCACCTCAGACATCCACAGTCATTTGGGTAATATATCTCAGCAAGGCAGGCTGAACCCAAACTAAATCGCCCATAATGCCTTTCTCTGGAGTGGCCAAGCATTGAATTTCCACATATCAGGATCACAGCACAATTATGGCACATTTAGACATTTTGTGAAAGATACCATTTCATATGTTTTAAGCAGGACTAGATGGGAACTATGTGAAAACCAACAGATGGACCGCATAAAGACCCGCAGTGGGAATAAAATGTGGTTCTGTGAGCACGGCAAAGGCAAAAAAAAATGTCCACCGGCCCAAAAGACACAGATGTTCGAGACAAAAATGACAAGAATGATGAATGGCACCATCTTAAAATTCACCGGAGTTATGAAAAAACACTTATTGTGTCTACCATTCAAAAAGTTATCTTTTCTGACTCCTAAAATCACCGGAATATCAAGGACATTTTCTCTAATACACAAGGATGGATTACAACTCATCTTCCTCACAGGCAGCCACACAAAATGCATCTTAAAGGGATAGTTCACCCAAAAATGTACTCTCCCTCAAGCCATCCTAGGTGTATATGACATTCTTCTTTCAGACGGATAAAATCAGAGTTATATTAAAAATGTCCTGGCTCTTCCAAGCTTTATAATGGCAGTGACTTGATGGGTCATTTTTAAAGTCCATAAAAGTACATCTATCCATCATATAACTGCTCCACACAGCTCCACACTGCCATTATAAAGCATGAAAGAGCCAGGACATTTTTAATATAACTCTTTTATTCGTCTGAAAGAAGAATGTCATATACACCTAGGATGACTTGAGGGTGAGTAAATCATGGGCTAATTTTCATTTTTACTTAAAACGAGAATTTTAAGACTAGAGTTCACCATGTTCAAATGATTCTGAATTAATTCTCTTTTGCTCACCAGGGCTGCATTTATTTGATCAAAAATACAGAAAAACTGCAATATTGTGACAATCTAATAGAGCTGTTTTCTATTTGAATATATTTTTAAATGTAATTGATTTCTCTGATGCAAAGTTGAATTTTCAGCATCATTACTCCAGTCTTCAGTGTCACATGATCCTTCAGAAATCATTCTAATATGAGGATTTGCTGCTCAAGAAACATTTCTTATTATCAATGATGAAAATGTTATATTTCTTTTTTTTTTTTTTTTTACAAATCTTACTGACCCCAAACTTTTGAAAAGTATGGCTCTGGTATCTCCTTCAATGCAAGTATAATTTTACCCATTTTATCATCAATTATTGTAAAAAATAACAGCACATTCCTCTCAAGAAGCCACACGATTAAAGGTATTATTTATATATGTAGCACAAGTTTCATTCTTAGCATACAAGATTTGTTTCTAAAGGAAAAATAAATGTTTTTTTTTCCCTCTCTTTTTCTTTCTGCTTCCTTTTCTTCGGTCTATAGAGCTGAAAGATTGACTGGCAGATGAAGAATACAAGTTTGTGTCTGTTGGCAGGGAACAGTGGTTCGGTTCAGTTCATTTCAGTGGCCCTTGTGACCTCAAAGTGCTGTCAGCAGTTTTAGGGTCCAACATTGACAGACAGACACACACACATACACACACACACACACACACACACACACACACACACACACACACACACACACACACACACACACACACACACACACACACACACACACACACACACACACACACACACACACACTTTAACCCTCAAACTGAACATACCCAGCACAAAACAACACCTCCAGAAAAGAGATATGGAGAAACTTGTGTCAAACGTGTCAAGCCAGTCAGGTCTGCACAAACGTATGTGCTTGACAGGAAGCACCTATAATGTCTCTAATGCCCCAAGAAATATGTCTCTTTCTGTCTCCTGCACTTTCATGTTTTACAGTTCACACTTTTAAAGTACCAAGCATCCATCCTTCATATCAGCAAACATTACTGAATGCAGTGAAGATGTACAACATGCAACAAGGTCATCTGGATTTGTTCAAATCAGCTACAACACAACAACAAAAAGAGATGAGCTGAATTACACACACATTTGTGAAAAGAAATGATATTAGCATGTGATGTTTGTGTGTCCTTCAAGAAAATAATGGGCTTTGCTACCCTGAGATCAAAGTCAATTTGTACGATCGGTTAAACAGGCGTCCGACTGCCTCGTTTACTTGACTGCAAATACACAGAAATACAGCTTTTGTTGATTTGAAAAACACTTTCTCAGTATTCAGCGGCATTCATTATCATGGCAGAAAAGAAGCCGTCTGAATGATGACTTGAAAAACAGAGAAAACAGTGACTCATTAGAGACTAATGAAATAATATTACAAAGAAAGACAAGGATGATGTAAGGGAGCAAGGGAGGAAAGCAGGTGGATGAATAGAAGGATGAGGGAAGAAAAATGGAAGGATGGATGGATAGATAGAGGGATGAGGGAAGGATAACAGATGGATGGATGGATTGATGGATAGATCAGGGAAGGAAAACAGATAGATGGATGGGGGAAAGAAAAACTCGGTGGATGGACAGATGAGGAAAGAAACTTGGTGGATGGATGATGGATGGATGGATGGATCAGGGAAGGAAACAGATAGATGGATGGGGAAGGAAAACTTGGTGGATGGACGGATGAGGAAAGGAAAACTTGGTGGATGGACAGATGAGGAAAGGAAAACTTTGTGGATGGACGGATGAGGAAAGGAAAACTTTGTGGATGGACGGATGAGGAAAGGAAAACTTGGTAGATGGACGGACGGACGAATAAATGAATGAATGAATGAATGAATGAATGAATGAATGAATGAATGAATGGACGGACAGATGGATCAGGGAAGGAAAACAGATAGATGGATGAGGAAAGGAAAACTTGGTGGATGGACAACTTGGTGGATGGACGGATGAGGAAAGGAAAACTTGGTGGATGGATGGATGGATGGATGGATGGATGGATGGATGGATGGATGGATGGATGGATGGATGGATGAAAACTGATAGATGGATAAACAGATGAGGGAAGGAAGAAAGGATGTATGGACAGATGAGGGAAAGAAGAAAAGCTGGATGGATGGAAAGAAGAAAGGATGGATGATGGATGAGGGAAAGAAGAAAGGATGGATGGATGGGTGGATGGATGGATGGATGGATGGATGGATGGATGGATGAAAACTGATAGATGGATAGACAGATGAGGGAAGGAAAAAAGGATGGATGGACAGATGAGGGAAAGAAGAAAGGATGGATGGATGGAAAGAAGAAAGGATGGATGATGGATGAGGGAAAGAAGAAAGGATAGATGGATGGATCAGGGAAGGAAAACAGATAGATGGATGGGGGAGGAAAACTTGGTGGATGGACGGATGAGGAAAGGAAAACTTGGTGGATGGATGGATGGATGGATGGGGAAGTAAAACTGATGGATAGATAGATAGATAGATAGATAGATAGATAGATAGATAGATAGATAGATAGATAGATAGATAGATAGATAGATAGATAGATAGATAGATAGATAGATAGATAGATAGATAGATAGATAGATAGATAGATAGATAGATAGATAGATAGATAGATAGATGAGGGAAAGAAGAAAGGATGGATGGATGACAGATGAGGGACAGAAGAAAGGATGGATGGATGGACGGATGAGGGAAAGAAGAAAGGATGGAAGGATGGATGGAAAAAAGAAAGGATGATAGATAGACAGATGAGGGAAGGAAGAAAGGACGGATGGATGGACTGATGGGAATGGATGGATGGAAGGATGGACTGAAGAAAGCGTGCCGCTGAAATGAGTTCATGTTTGACATTGTGAAAGTTGCAAAAACAAACTCCAGCAGCCCATGTCTTGTGATAATAGATTCAGTATTCCATATTAAATTCCTCTGCATGAGTACATTCCTGAGAATAGAAACACAAAGGATCAGGTATCTGCGGTCTTTACTGGACCCTGCTAGCGTGAGACCAGGGGGACCGTCCTATTCCCCTGCCGATCTTAAAGACGAAGCCTTTAAACACCAAACAAATTGTATATTCAAGGTCACACACTTAATTTCTGGGTTCATTTGAGCTGCTGTGCTCTTCCAAACCTTGTCTACAGTGATAGCGGAGTGTGTTTATGCCTGCGTGTGTATGTTGATCGGAGCTGTGATGGCTCATTAAGCAGTATGTTCTGTAGGGAGGCGCGGCCTCGTCCTCCTGAATTCAGCAGCCGCGTCTAGCAGTTTTTTCCAGCCATTACCTCCTCCAGCATTAGATCTACACATTAACATACAAGAGCTTTTTATGACAAATCTTTCCCCTACAACGAGCATGTGTTTGTGGGTAAAGAACGGCCAGTAACGCAGCAGGACACTCCAATGCCTCCCACTGTCTGATGGACGGCAACGATTTGCTCCATTTGCACCTGTGAGCAGGTAATAAATGAGGAGGTTCGCAGAGAGCTTTTACCCACAAGGACAAAGACAGCAATTTTCACCCTGAGAGGAGAGTTTACCTTGCACTGCTGCACACACATTCACGTTTTAACCAGCTGTGTTGCACCATATGGACCATAATAGACTAAAAATATGTGTATGTGTGTGAGAAAATGTGTGTGTAGCCATGTTCATCACAGCTTTTAGGTGCACTGACCGCTTTCTGCCACTTACAAAAAAAATTCTAATAATTTGAATTCATTATTTGAGTACTTGTGTACAGTGGCCCAGTAGTGCACAACACAACTAAATGTAAAAAGCATTCATAAGTTCACAACACACAACACAAGCCAAAAAACCAACAAAATCAAGCCACAACATAACGAAAAAGCCAGAACACAACGAAATAAAGCCACAACATAGCCCCCTAGTAGTTGCGAGCATTTCCGTTGTGTTGTGGCTTTTCTGTTGTTTGCTGGCTTTATTTCGTTGTGTTGTGATTTTTTTTTTTTTTTGTGCTGTGGCTTTATTTTGTTGTGCTGTGGCTTATTTCCGTTGTGTTGTGGCTTCTTAGTTGTCTTGTGTTTTTTTTCCGCTGTGTTGTGGCTTTATTATGTTGTGTTGTGGCTTTATTTCGTTGTGTTGTGGCTGTATTTTGTTGTGCTGTGGCTTGTTTCCGTTGTGTTGTGGCTTTTTCGTTGTGTTGTGGCTTTATTTCGTTGTGTTGTGGCTCATTTCCGTTGTGTTGTGGCTTGTTTTTTGTTGTGTTGCAGCTTTATTTCGTTGTGTTGTAGCTTTATTTCGTTGTGCTGTGGCTTGTTTCCGTTGTGTTGTGGCTCGTTTCCGTTGTGTTGTGGCTTATTTCTGTTGTGTTTGGCTTTATTTCGTTGTGTTGTGGCTTTATTTTGTTGTGTTGTGGCTGTATTTTGTTGTGCTGTGGCTTGTTTCCGTTGTGTTGTGGCTTGTTTCCGTTGTGTTGTGGCTTTATTTCATTGTGTTGTGGCTGTATTTTGTTGTGCTGTGGCTGTATTTTGTTGTGCTGTGGCTTGTTTCCGTTGTGTTGTGGCTTTTTCGTTGTGCTGTGGCTTGTTTCCGTTGTGTTGTGGCTTGTTTCCGTTGTGTTGTGGCTTTCTTTCTGTTGTGTTTGGCTTTATTTCGTTGTGTTGTGGCTTTATTTCGTTGTGTTGTGGCTTTATTTTGTTGTGCTGTGGCTGTATTTTGTTGTGCTGTGGCTTGTTTCCGTTGTGTTGTGGCTTTTTCATTGTGCTGTGGCTTGTTTCTGTTGTGTTGTGGCTTGTTTCCGTTGTGTTGTGGCTTGTTTCCGTTGTGTTGTGGCTTTTCCGTTGTGTTGTGGCTTGTTTCTGTTGTGTTGTGGCTTGTTTCTGTTGTGTTGCGGCTTTATTTTGTTGTGTTGTGGCTTTATTTTGTTGTGCTGTGGCTTGTTTCCATTGTGTTGTGGCTCGTTCTTGTTGTGTTGTGGCTTATTTCCGTTGTGTTTGGCTTTATTTTGTTGTGTTGTGGCTTTATTTCGTTGTGTTGTGGCTTTATTTTGTTGTGTTGTGGCTTTATTTTGTTGTGCTGTGGCTGTATTTTGTTGTGCTGTGGCTTGTTTCCGTTGTGTTGTGGCTTTTTCATTGTGCTGTGGCTTGTTTCCGTTGTGTTGTGGCTTGTTTCCGTTGTGTTGTGGCTTTTCCGTTGTGCTGTGGCTTGTTTCTGTTGTGTTGTGGCTTTATTTCGTTGTGTTGTGGCTGTATTTTGTTGTGCTGTGGCTTTATTTCGTTGTGTTGTGGCTGTATTTTGTTGTGCTGTGGCTGTATTTTGTTGTGTTGTGGCTGTATTTTGTTGTGCTGTGGCTGTATTTTGTTGTGCTGTGGCTGTATTTTGTTGTGCTGTGGCTGTATTTTGTTGTGTTGTGGCTGTATTTTGTTGTGCTGTGGCTGTATTTTGTTGTGCTGTGGCTGTATTTTGTTGTGTTGTGGCTTTATTTCGTTGTGTTGTGGCTGTATTTTGTTGTGCTGTGGCTGTATTTTGTTGTGCTGTGGCTGTATTTTGTTGTGCTGTGGCTGTATTTTGTTGTGTTGTGGCTTTATTTCGTTGTGTTGTGGCTGTATTTTGTTGTGCTGTGGCTGTATTTTGTTGTGCTGTGGCTGTATTTTGTTGTGCTGTGGCTTGTTTCCGTTGTGTTGTGGCTTTTCTGTTGTGTTGTGAACTTATGTATGCTTTTTCAATTTCGTTTTGTTGTGCACTACTTGGCCACCGTACTTGTGTATGTAAAAAAACACATTTTTAAATGTATATTAAAAATTGTCCTTTTAAATTAATATAACAATTGAAATTCCACAATAAATAAAAAATAAATACACTAGTATAAATAAAAACAAATAAATAAAATATTATAAATCAACCATCAATAAAAACACACACACATTGTCTATACACACACTCAATTGAACAATGAATAAAACTCGATTAGTTATAAAAATGAATAAATTATTTGGAATCTCACTTAACATGATTGAATATCCTGTGCATGCAACTTTGTAGCCATTCTTAAACATTCAATCATGTTCCTAAAATGCAGTAAAACAACAGCTACATGCACTAATTTTGCAATTAAACAGCAATGAAATTGTTAATTGCCTATAATAATAATCTAGCACCATTAACATCAACGTATTAACAATTAGCATGCTAATTCTCAGAGAAAATGTGAATAAAAGGCTGATGAAAATATCCCAAACCAGTGAGGGCCTTTGAAAGGAACTTCTTTAAAGTGTTCTCCAGATTGTATCTTCTTTGACCGCCAGTGTCACTCCTCTCTATTAGCATTCGTCTCCAGCTAATTTAAATGCTAATATATCCTAGCCTTTTCTCTGCGTGATAAAGCTAACAATCGACACTGGAGGCCTTTTTGTAGCTGAGCTATGAGGCAATTAGCTCAAATAGCATAACCATATATAGCGAGAGGAATAGAATATAAAAAAATATGATCTGACTGCCCTGAGAGAAAATGCAGGAAAAAATGAAGCAAGTGAAAGAGTGCTGGGAAGGGTGATGGTGAGCAGTCAGAGGATAATTTTTTAGTTTTATGGACTCCTATTGGACTGCCTGTGATAAGAGACGGGTCAAAGGTGAATTGCTCAGAGCAGAGGAAACATTACTATCATGAAGTCAAAGATAGAGGGCGAGAGAGAGCCATTTCCTGTTTGCGAGTTTATAATGTAATGCAGGACGGCTGTCACGGTTAAAACATATTTCAGCAAAGGCCTTTCCAGATAACCCATGCAGAGGATAGAGGAGTTTCCTTTTATAATTGGGTTAGTGGAGCATGATGGGATATGCAAATGAGTATGATAGAATGAACGAGAGATAGACGGAATTAATGATAGACCGAACGAAACAATAGAACAAACGATCGAGAGACGGAACGATAGAGACCAAACGATAGAGATACGAAACGAATGAAAGACCGAATGATAGAGAAGGAATGAACAACAGAGCAAACGATCGAGAGGTGGAGCGATAGAGACCAAACGATAGAGATACGAAACGAATGAAAGACCGAACGATAGAGAAGGAAAGAACAAACAATAGAGTGAACAATAGAGTGAACGATAGAGAGATTTAACTAACGATAGACCGCATGATAGAGAGACGGAACAAACGATAGATTGAGTGAAGAGAGAGAATGAATAGAAGGAATGAGAGAGATGGCACGATAGAGACCAAAAAATAGAGATACGAAATGAATGATAGACCGAACGATAGACAGATGGAACGAACGATAGAAAGAACGATAGCGAAAGGAAAGAACAATAGAATGAACATCAGAGAGATGGAATGAACAATAGAACAAACGATCGAGAGGCGGAACGATAGAGACCAAACGACAGTTATACGAAACGAATGATAGACCGAATGATAGGCAGACGGAACGAACGAACGAAAGAAAGAAAGAACGATAGAGAAGGAAAGAACAATAGAATGAACATCAGAGAGATGGAATGAACAATAGAACAAACGATCGAGAGGCGGAACGATAGAGATACGAAACGAATGAAAGACCGAACGATAGACAGATGGAACGAAAGATAGAAAGAAAGAACGATAGAGAAGGAAAGAACAATAGAATGAACATCAGAGAGATGGAATGAACAATAGAACAAACGATCGAGAGGCGGAACGATAGAGGCCAAACGACAGTTATATGAAACGAATGATAGGCAGACGGAACGAACGAAAGAAAGAAAGAACGATAGAGAAGGAAAGAACAATAGAATGAACATCAGAGAGATGGAATGAACAATAGAACAAACGATCGAGAGGTGGAACGATAGAGACCAAACGATAGAGATACGAAACGAATGAAAGACTGAACGATAGAGAAGGAATGAACAACAGAACAAACGATCGAGAGATGGAGCGATAGAGACCAAACGATAGAGATACGAAACGAATGAAAGACCGAACGATAGAGAAGGAAAGAACAAACAATAGAGTGAACAATAGAGTGAACGATAGAGAGATTTAACTAACGATAGACCGCATGATAGAGAGACGGAACAAACGATAGACTGAGTGAAGAGAGAGAATGAATAGAAGGAATGAGAGAGATGGCACGATAGAGACCAAAAAATAGAGATACGAAATGAATGATAGACCGAACGATAGACAGATGGAACGAACGATAGAAAGAAAGAACGATAGAGAAGGAAAGAACAATAGAATGAACATCAGAGAGATGGAATGAACAATAGAACAAACGATCGAGAGGCAGAATGATAGAGACCAAACGACAGTTATACAAAATGAATGATAGACCGAATGATAGGCAGACGGAACGAACGAAAGAGTGATGGAATGAGCGCTAGAACAAATGTTAGAGAGACGGAACAGACAATATAATGAATGATAGAGAGATGGAGAGAACGGTGGACCAAATGATAGAGAAATATAACAATAGAGAGACGGAATGGATGATAGAGCAGGCGGTAGAGAGACAGTATGAACGGTAGATAGATGGAACAAACGATAGAATGATAGAACAAACGACAGAGAGATGGAATGAATAGACAGAACAATAGAACGAACAACAGACGGAACAAACAATAGAATGAACGAAAGAGTGATGGAATGAGTGATAGAACAAATGGTAGAGAGACAGAATAGAATGTCTGATAGAAAGACGGAGCGATAGATAGATAGATAGATAGATAGATAGATAGATAGATAGATAGAGAGACAGAACAATAGATAGACAGACAGATAGATAGATAGATAGATAGATAGATAGATAGATAGATAGATAGATAGATAGATAGATAGATAGATAGATAGATAGATAGATAGATAGATAGATAGATAGATAGATAGATAGATAGATAGATAGATAGATAGATAGATAGATAGATAGATAGATAGAGACGGACGGACGGACGGACGGACAGACGGACAAACAGATAGATGGACGGACGGACGGACGGACGGACGGACGGACGGACGGACGGACGGATGGATGGATGGATGGATGGATGGATGGATGGATGGATGGATAGATAGAGACGGGGCAAATACAGAAAAATGTGAATCAATAACACGAAAAGCCCATCTGGTAGTCACATATGCATGTGTCTGCATCCGTGCGGGTGTTTCAAAGCATTTCGGCATTTCAAAGAGAAATAACTGTCCTGTAATCATAGCCATCCTTTGCTCAACTAGATTGTTGTATTAAATATTCAGAACCGGACACCCTGCATAAAAACCAGGAGAAAATGATTCATAATGCAGGTAACACTCACACAGGGACCCCTGGATGAAAGGAAATGTCATTTGTCACTGGCCTTTGTTCATCTTTCATAGCCAGTTGGGCATCCAACCATTAAGTAAGCATTATTAATTTATTTATTAATTAAAGTGCCCGTGGTCTCACCGTGGTGTTATTTGCAGCTTAGGGGCCCACAGAGACAAATCAGACCAAGAGAGAGAGAGACTTAATGAGAACAAATAGGTTGAGAATGCAAATGGTCGTTCCCTCACTGCACTCTGCCACCAGTCACATCTCTCTGCATATTACAGCTTCAGGGCACCCTGCTGGAACCAGTGTGTGTGTGTGTGTGTGTGTGTGTGTGTGTGTGTGTGTGTGTGTGTGTGTGTGTGTGTGTGTGTGTGTGTGTGTGTGTGTGTGTGTGTGTGTGTGTGTGTGTGTGTGTGTGTGTGTGTGTGTGTGTGTGTGTCAGCGGGCTTTGCGAGAGCTCCTCCTGTGGTGTTACTCATTACTGAGCAGAGAAACTAGTGCTTGTGACTTTTACACCAGATGATTTGAAAACACACACACACAAATGCACACATACACACTTTCTGCTGATATTCAAGAAGCAAGCAATTAAGCTCTTCTCAGCACTGCTTCCTGACTTGATATCCTCAGTATTACCTGAACTTCTCATCACTGTGGGTCACACACACACACACACACATACACAAGCACGTTTGTTTTTCTGTTATGGTAGGGATTTTCTATTGACGTGTATTGTTTTATACAGAGATAGAAAGTTTCTCTATCCCCTAACCCTATCCTTCAAACCTAGTGCCCTATGATTTCCACAATGCAGAAAACACAGACGGAATCCGGTCATAAAAACTGAATTTACTGTATAACGCAGAATTTCACATTTTTGATTAATAAATAAAAGCAGGTCATTACACTTGAATCAAATCACGATATAGTGTGTGAATATTAAACCGCAAAACACTATTTAAATATGAATCCTACATAAATATAAATCCATCTCTGTGTGAATGAATGCCGCAGGTTTCATTTAGCACACACACACACACACACACACACACTGAAGCATGTGTGACGCTCGTGGTGTTTTCAGCCTCTGCAGACTCACTATATGAGGACATAAACGCATGAACTTCATCTCCAGAGCCGCTCTGAGTCACTTCATCAGCATTTCACTGCTTCGTTTGAGAAAAATGCCATAAACATGATATCATAAACATCTTAAACATGGCAACCGTGGCAAACATGTCTCAATGTAAAAGTAATACTAATACTAATAATAACAGAGATGGAAACTCGAGTCTGCAACTTGGACTCGAGTTGCACTTAAGTCACAAAACTGACTTGCGACTTGACTTGGACTCGCGAACAACTGGCCTGAGACTTGACTCGAAGACTGAGACTTGTAGAAAAAATGCAAGTCTTTTGGCACGGCATTCCCGATTACGTTCTCTATTTACTACCCCCCCCATGACAGCACGGAACACCACCTTTTACTATTCATTCAATCACAAATATGTGCTGCAGCAGCGAATATCACAAAACATTTCTAAACACACCAAGCCAGCGAGAGCATTTTGTATTACAGCAGGGAAGCGTTGTTGTGGTATAGTTAGGCTGGAGTGTTGTTGCCGCAATGCCGACGAAACGCTGTTATTTTCATCCGGATTGCAGGTCAACTTTGTTCAGCCTTCCTAGGGACGGGGTTGCGTTGCAGTGCGTTTAACATACAACATGTTATATACATGTGTGTATGAGACAGAGGGAAACACGGTCGCATTTGCAGCAGATACATGCTGCCCATCATAAATCAAAGCACGAGACAGACAGGGGTCAGAGGAGAAGACCGGAAAATGTGACATAATGAACAATATTCGTCTGTATTTGCAATGCACGAGCCGCGGTTCAGCTGCGCGAGACAAACACTGCCAGTGTGTGTATGCACAACGGGCACGCGCGGCTCCCGCTGCACATTTCACAGAGGAAAGCTTCCACACTCTTTACGAGTTCAATGCAGGATTCGCACAACGGCTTGTCCTGAAAGATGGATTTAAAACAGAAGCTGTTTTATGGGCCACAACCTGTAAGTAGGATTTATTTTTCGTCGATGTGTTTTCCTGTAATAGTTTGTATTGTTAATTGTACGTTGTAGCAAGGAAGTAAACAGATGACAACGCTGTTTGGCTCTGCAAATCAGTTTGTTAAATGCTCATTCATACTTAACGTTATCCGACAAACACCTAACGTTACAAACTTTTTAAAATCTCAACAGCGAACTTGGCATTAGAGTAAATTATTCTTTGATTAGAGCTTTTATGTATTGTTTATCTACAGGCATGCTAAACATGGTTCTGTGTTTGATTTGGATACTATAGTAAAGCCAATGTTTAGTGTTAGTTCTTGCGACAGATATTTGGCTATAATCGTTCTAAAAATACAAAAGTAACAGTGCCATTCAGTAGCGATCACTATAGATCCGCAGTCTTTACTCTTGAGGACTGAACAGGTTCTGCTCGATCATCATCACTAAAATTGTCTGGGTCTGATTCGGGCTCAAATTGGTATGGTTTTATTGACGCCATTGTTTCTAATACTACCCAAAGCACAGTCTACCGGTAAAGGTAAGGGGTGTGACGTTTCCGACAAACGTGCACTAGGCGGTTAGCGAATCACAACACACTGGGCCAGCTAACCAATCTGAGCCCATTGCGTATTTTTGAGGGACTGGCTTCATAGAACCCGGAAACCATCAGACCATTTTTACAAGGAGGGACAGAGCAGCAGGGGCGTCGGACTGGGGGGGTAAAGGGTACCGAGTACCCAGGGCCCGAGGCAGAGGGGGGGCCCTTAGAAGTCAGTTTTCTATACATACATATTCATGCACTAACATTTGTATAGCATTTTATGTACATATAAAAAAGTTCCTGTGCAAAACTAAACTTGTAGTTAGGCACTGGTTTGGTTTAAAAAAAAGTCATTTTCATGCTGTGCAGGGCCCCACCACCCCTCTCGAATCAATGTAAATGGTACGACCCGCAGGTCAGGTGCTTCTGCTGCGGACCTGCGGTGAATCAGTTAACAGGTGTGTTCGACATCGGCTGCGGCTGGATGCAACTGATCGGCGAGAGTAGCCGCGTGCAGGCGGAGAGGAGCGGCAAACGGAGACGTGAAGTCGGACACTTTCTGCTTCCTGCAGTGACGCTCGCGCTGTGTTTGCATACTTTATCAGCTGAAGTGAAATAAATGCAATATTTGGCTCCGTTTGCCTTGTCTCCGTTTCTCCGTTGTCTCCTCTTCTGCTGCAGTTCTCCCCAGAGTCAGAAGTTTACATGAAAACACTGTATATTTCCCTCCATTGTCAAAATCTAACACCCACGAAAACACAGATCGTTACCGCATTATGCAAATTAGCTTGCGCACGCATTACATTAAGTACAGGATTGTTCTCAGTTTAATGCACATCTTAATGATTGAAAATTACTTATTTTATTTTACGGAACACACTTCAATCCTAGTTCCCACTCGAACATATTAAGTATTCAGTCCATTTTATCACGAAATTCAAACGATAAATGCCGTTTTGACGCTCTTTAATGTGACGTGACTGATCACTGTATAGGCGCGTCAATTCAAGCGGCCGCGGCGCGAGTGAACGCGATCATCTCTTCCAGAAGAATAAACATGAATTACTATCTTAAGGTACAAACAGCTTGTAAACAATGTCACGCAGTATCATTTACCTCTGAGTCTGTAGTCCTTCAGTGTCCACAGCTGTTAATTCACTAGAGAAATCAACAATCAACTCTTTCACTAAATATATGCACTATATTATATATATATATAAATTCTACTTAACCTGTTAGTGATGTCTTGATTATTTAATGCTATTTTAGATAAATCTGTCATGAAAATGACAGTCACTAAGATTATATTTCAACAACGAATTGGAGAAAAAAAACATAATTTTATAATTAGATTTAGGAGTTAATGCAAAAACTAGCCTTATGTGAAGTTGTTCGCTCACAATGTGTTATTTGAGTGTTGCTTATTATCTAAACATGAATATCAGCTGAATATAGGCTCATAGTTTGGGCTCTGTAGTTAACCTTTAATATTATAGTATTAATGTGCAAGTAAGGGCTCCCTATATAGTTTACAGCATTATCTTTAAGAAACTTTTAGTTATAATTTAATTAATTTAAGGACAGACACAATTTTTTCAGTAAACCACTGTTTAATAAAAAATAAATAAAAAGCCATTTTTTAAAACTGCTGAACCGAACTCATACCGAACCGTGACTTCAAAACCGAGGTACGTACCGAACCGTCAGTTTTGTGTACCGTTATACCCCTAGTAAGTAGTAGTACTTTTGACAATAAAACAAAAATATATTAATCAGAATGTGGCTTATTTTGTTTACATTTTAAGTGTTTTTATGATAAAAATGCAATACCCCATTGGTATATGGTATTTGGTACGGGGGCCCAGCAAGATGGTTTGTACCCAGGGCCCAAAATTTGGTGCTACACCCCTGCAGAGCAGTGTAGAATAAAGGTAATATATATGAAAAATAATGCAATTTTTTAAAAACGAAGCATGAACACATGTTACAGTGCACCCCACAAACACAATCAAGCCTTCGAAAGAGTGTGTTTTACCACCCCTTTAAATAAATTAGCAACAAATAGTAACAATATTGTATCAGCCTTTCGTCAGAGGCGGACAGTAACAAAGTACATTTACTTGAGTACTGTACTTAAGTTCACTTTTTGAGTATCTGTACTTTACTTGAGTAGTATTTTTTCTGGAAACTTATGACTTTTTCTTCACTATATTTGAAAGACAAATATCATACTTTTTACTCCACTATATTTCTATCAAGGTCCTCGAAGTAGAAAGTAATTTCTATGTACACTTTTAAAGTCAGTGGATGAATCTTTTTCTTTTTTTAAAACGTGATTGGTTTTTTGCAGACAGCCCATTAGTAATCACTCTTGTAGGGTCACATGAAGTTTAATGATTTCCCAGCATTTTTTGAACACCAATCAGTTGATGGCAAAATAAAAGGCGGCAGTTCCTCGGTGCAGTGCGCACACCCATTGCCATACTTAGAAAGTATGTTTCAGTTTTTTGAAAAGATTAAATATTCATTTCGTTTTAAGTGTTTGCTTTGTTTGCCATATCATAGCCTTCAAAAACTCGCCGTTCAAACCTGCAGAAGCATATTGAGGTGTCTAAACTTTTAATTTCTGGTGAAATCTTGAAATGTAAATTGTCTGTGCTTATAGAGCTCAAGTTTCTGTATAAAGCGGTGTTCATTTTGTTGACGAATAATCTTTGCCATAATTTTCGTCTATGACATTTTTCATAAATAAATAAAAAGCTAAATTCAATCCGGATGCGCGCACCAGGCACGTGCAGAGGGGGGGGCGGAGGGTGCTTGAGCACCTGCCTCTTTGCCCCTTGATGCCCAAAGTGCCCTTTTTGTCAAGGCAAAACATTTTTTTTTAATATATATATATGTCATTAAAGGCCCTTTTGTGAAGGCCTGCCCAATCTAACTATTAGTAAAATTAATGAATAATAATTTATCCGTGAATAAAATGAATCACATGATGATGACCTTTCACCCGACGACCTCATCTCTCACGCGCCGCTCACGCGCGCGCCAGTGCCTAGTGGACTGACAGGAGAGGATTCTTCAATACCGCGGCTGCTGGTAAGTGTTTGTTTACTTATTATTTTGTATTATTTCACAAGAACGACGTGGAGAGAGCATGGAGCTGTTGTTTATATTGCTGTTTCCTGTATGTGTAGCCTGTAGAAGTAACGTTAACATTAGTTTGCTGTGAGGGAGAAAAGTTTCACGGGCGTAGAGTTACACAGTCTTGTCTTTTTATGTTATTTTACTAAAAACTGTTTATACTTTAAACTATTAGTTTTATTCCAGTATTTATTTAAAAAACGTATTCCAACACTGGTAATATACTGATTTTTCGTCCTCTGAATTAGCCTATATCTGTTTTTATTATCATTAAAAAAATATATAAATTCAGAACAGGATTCAATCATGTTCATGTCAATAATGTTCATCACAGAGAAAAGTGTAGCTTTAATGATAATTCATCTGTATTTAGTTTATTATTTGTGCAGTTCAGAAAGGTGTTATGTTAACGTTTACGTTTTCTGTATATGTCTAACAGGGAAGGCCACAGGTAAATATAACATTTATTATAATGGGATTATATAAAGATTGTTTTAAGTAGGTGCCGACAGAATGAACACACACATTTTAGTTTCTTTATTTATATTTTTGATTAGACATAATCAAAATCCAACTACATCTCAGAGTCACAATGCAATATATGAAATCATGATCACTGTCTATATAGATTTTTCTGTTTCACTCTTACCCCTGCCATGGCCCTCATCCGTTCCCCCTATTGTTTCTTTCTCAGATGCTTTTCTGAATCTGATATCTTATTTTCTCTCCACAGCTCTTGGTGTGCAGCAGCCTATATGAACATCTCCCTCTTCTTGTAGCAGTCAGCCTTGGCAGCAGTTGCAGCACAGTGAGCGAGTTACAAACACTTTCAGCAATCTTTACATCTTGTCATGGTCACATAACAATTGTTTAATCAGCTAATATATCTCATATGCTTGTTTTAATTTCTATAGTCTCAGATATACTCCAGCAGCATCAGCAGCAACAACAACAGCAAAGGCAGCAAACCCACTAAAGGATTTATTTAAGATTTTAAGATTTTACCAGAAATTTTTTAGACGTTAATGTTAAAAATCTTGTATAAGATTGCTGTGATTTTTTTTTTGTTTGTTTGCTTGGTTTTTATTTTTATTGGATAAATGTAACTCTTGTATATTTGTAATTCAGTTTTTGCCATGAAAATAGCCACAGATACTGACATGGCATTAAATAAAACTATTCTGTACTGTACGAAACGGTCCACGTTGATTTTGAATAATGACCATGTCCTACAGTTTACTATAACAGCTGTTCTTTACTATTCTGTATAACTGAATCATAAGTATAACAGTTTCTAATCCCAGAGTTATTAATAGGTGCCAATAAATTTTTTTTTTTACTTTTAACCTTTAAATGGTCTTTTTTATTCTCTTTCTTTTTCAAAACTGCATCAAAGCATTTGCTACCATATCAATACAGAAACATCCGTATCGGAACGCGTATCAGAAAGGAATGCGTCACAATATATTGCTGTATTGATATTTTGAGCACAGCCCGATTAAAAGCCTTGTTCCATGTGCCCCTTTTATACTTTGAGCACCTGCCCCTCCAACGGTCTCTGCACGGCCCTGGCGCGCACAGAAAGCTACCTCTCAGACGCCAGAGGAAAAAGTACAGAATTTTAGTCGATTTAATTTGATTAAAACTAAATGTTATTTTAGTTAAAAAGACTGACTAAAACTAAATCAAAATTTGCTGTTAAAATTAACACAGGTATGAAGTATGGTTGGTCAAATTATGAATGAAGCAGCGTGCATTCATACAACAATGCAACAATAATAAAAGAATGTGTTTACTATTACTTTTGATACTTAAGTACTTTTAAAAGCAAGTACTTCTGTACTTTTACTTAAGTAATAATCTATCTTTACAACTTTAATATTTGAAGTAATATTTGACCAGTAGTTATAAATGATAATGAAAATAATAATAATAATAATAATAAATTATTATTAAAACTTTATTTTTTTAAGGAATAATCACAATTTTTCTTCCATGTTTTAATTTTAACAGTAAAGCTCTGTTGTGCAGCACATTGACAAACAAAGTTTAATTTCATATGATTCAAATTTATATATACATTTATGAATTCAATTAATTAGACTATAAAACATGACTTTTTTTTACTATACAAATGTTATTAAACCATTAAAATGGAACCTAGAAAACTTAAAACCAGTGAAAAAAGTATTTCATACAGCCCTAAATATGTAATTTTGATGATTTCAATTAATTAAACATGCTTGATTACTAAAATAAAATTTTAGTCCAAAAGAGTTTAGAGTTTAGAGAAAATTCAACAACAAAAAAAAACCAAAAATCCAAAAAAACGAACAGAAAAATCAAAAAAATAAAACGTTAAATTAAAAAACAATTACAGTATGCAGTACAGTACACATACACTACCATTCAAAATTTTGGGATTGGTAAGATTTTTTTAAATGTTTTTTAAAGAAGTCTCTTCTGCTCACCAAAGCTGCATTTATTTGACACAAAATAAAGTAAAAACAGTAATATTGAGAGGTTTTTTTTGTTGTTTTTTTTTATATATATTTAATTATTTTTAATTATTTAAAATATAATTTATTACTGTGATCAAAGCTGAATTTTCAGCATCATTACTCCAGTCTTCAGTGTCACGTGATCCTTCAGAAATCATTCTCATATGATTTGTTGCTTAGGAAACACTGCTTATTTTTATCACTGTAATTTTAAACAGTTGTGCAGCTAAAAATTCGAACCCTAAACCGTGATACATTTTTCCAGGATGTAAAAGTCTTTACTGATCCTGTTAGTATCATTACATTTTTTTTTTACCATCTCCACACAGCTATAAACAAAGTCAATAGGTCTAATTCACTAATCAGTTTTGCAAACACATAAAGATGTGTTACGTGAGCAATATTAATAGTACCAATACTACTAATGCACACCTTAGCAAAGAGCACTAAAAGTGTACAAATTACATACAAAGGACACACTGACCTTGCGGAAGCAGAACAGCAGCACCGGTTTCACACGCAGTGCAGGTTCGAGACAAACACCCGTAGGGTCAAGTGTCCAGAGTATTCATCGCAACTCCACACACACACACACACACACACACTCACAACAGCGTCCTTGAAAACACATGAGCAGTGAAATGAAAAATAAAGCAGAAAAACAAAAAGCAGGTGATCTACTTCTACAGCAGCCTGCTCTTCTGTGGTTCGTCAGCTGGCATCAAGAACATCGGTACCCTGTGGCAAACGGGGCAACGGCAGGACCACTGAGGCAGAACGAAGGTTGTGTGTGTTTTTCAGAGCGTAACGGAGGTCATGGGGTGCCAGGCCGAGCTGTGTAGGGTTATGATCAGTGTCAGTGTGTGTGCGGCTTGTGTTTGTGTGTTTTCACACTCCAGGGGCCAGGGTTGATCGAGTAAAATGCTTCCAGGGCCAGCGGGGGGAATGGTAGCGTTCCATTAGGAGCTGAGTAGCGGACACATTTGCCCTGATCTATCATTAGCCTGACAGGCAAGACTAATCAAGTGCTGCACATACAAATGAAGATCTCCACCTGTGGCCCTCTGAAGTCTCTGGGCATGAGAGCGTGTGAGCTGGCGTGCGTTTCGCACCATGCTGCTGTTGCCTAATCCCACTGGTCAACTGCATTTCAACTAATGCTAGACAGAACACATGCGGTTACAAGCAGACATTTCATCATAAATAACTTTCGTTAAAGCTGAAGCATGTCATTTCTGCTCCACTACCAAACAGACTTCAAAACAGACTTCCCAAACACTCACCAGCTGCCAGTGTTCAGCAAACAGGTAGTCCTGCCCTAAATTCACAACACTGGCTGTTGAAAGCCAACCCCCAAAAAATTCATTCAAAATCATTTAAAATAATTGATGCAAATATTACAAATAAATGACTGAAATTGCATCACTAACCCTAAGTCTATGTCATGCAGTTAGATGATCTTAGAAGTCAAGAGTTAATCACAATGAGTAGGTGTAACTCTGGTAGGAGGAAATTTCTATTCTAACCCTTTAACCCGATTTCACTTCTCTGTTTGTGATCAGAGCATTTTAAGCCGCTGAACTCCGGTGTGGTCAGATGATACGCAAACAACGCTTCTCAGCTGGATAAAGCAAACCAGCGTCTCACTAGTAAAGTTTTGATGGATGAGAACTGCAGTCAAGTAGGGATGTGACGGTGAGGAAATTTTCCCACCGGTTAATCAATGCCTGACAAGACAGTGTGGGAACACACCATTGGCAGGGCTCAAACCGACGGGCGGGATAAACGATTGTCTTTCAAATTCCCTCTGCACGCAATAGGATAGCACTACAACCAACCAGAGCATCGAAGAAGGTGAAGTGGAGCTAGTTGATGGATTAAACTTTCGCTGTATCCGGTCGGCAAAACTCCGAACATTATCTTCCTTTCTTAAAGCTACACCGTGTAACTTTTTTAGTTTATTCTTAGCTAAAACACGTAGTTTTTTCAAAAATATATGTGTTCATTAATGTATATTTACTTCTTTCAAGTAATAAAGTATTCTCGTAAGTTTATAATATGCCATTGAAAATACATACGGGTAAGGGGTTCGAATGGGGGTCGCCATGTTGCCCCTCCATCTTGAAAGTACATTAGCCAAAGAGGGACATACCCGTAAATTCAAGCTTTGCCTTTCGCGTTTTATCACTCGATGGCACTGTGTCGAATGTGAAGAGGGGGATTGCTGGATTGAACTGGAAGCCATGTTAATCTTGGACTAAATCGGCCACCGTAGGAGTTAAAACGAAATCGGAATTGGGAGGAACAGAAACTAATATTTACTGGATGGTCATATACCTTTTCACCGCTAGATGGGGGAAAATATCACACAGTGTAGCTTTAAGAATGACTTCATTGCCGTTCTTTGTTCTTTTCTCAAAGAAAAGCTTAACTCCAAGTCTTCCAGAGTCGCGGCCAAAGCCGATTCGAAAGACCACTGTTCGCCAGCTTCTTTGTTTACAAGTAGCACGCGGAACCGCCACAATTCTGCCGTCATTATGTTAAGCCCGCCCACCGACTCTATACACAATGTGATTGACCAGACCAGAGTTTGGTTTTTCCAGCTCGCAAGCCAACGGAGAGTTGCTAGACGCCCTGGCTGCAAATTAGATTTGCTGCCGCTAGGGTGCATCTAGATTTCTAGGCTATCAATGCACGACAACACCTGCAATACAGGTATCACCGACGGGGGGTTTTGAATCGCTAATTCTAAACCAAAAGTAAAATGCGCACGGCCGCTCGGACATTCATAAGGGTGCGGAGCTGTGCAAGTGTTTTTAATGAATTCCTATGAAAGATGAGCTTCCATAGGAATGAACTGAAAACGCACCAGTGGACACACACCGTGGATGACAGTGCGGCCGTAAATGCGTGCGCACTGTGCGGTCGTGCTCATTTTACTTTCGGTTTAAAATTAGCACCAATTTTGGGGCGGGTTGCTTGAATGGTTGGTTCATTAGCCTATTATTCTTAATGTAAAACACAACAGCAAAACAGTACAATGACAAACTCACTTAGGCGCTTTTACATTTCGCTTTGAAACCAAATCTTCCACCGTCATCTTGTCAGTCTCTCGTGATAAATGAAATCTGACGGTGGGGGCGGTGCCACGGTGGGAAAATGATGTAACCGCTGTTACGCCTGATCACTGGTAACACTGTCAACACCGACTATCGCAGCAAGCCTACAGTCAAGGTAAAGACGATTGCGGTGACGTACAGGAGTCGTACAGTAAGCATGTGTGTGTCCGTTATATTGATGTACATGTGTGCTCTTGATGCACTGATCTCACATTGTATGAAAATGTTTTGCTTTGTTTAGTAATTCTGAATGGATCCGTGTACTGTAGTGGGTATATGCAGTCAGGTCATTGCGGTTGGTTTAGGGTTGTTGTTTTTCTCGGCATCAACAAATTTTTTATTTATTTTTTATCTTTTTTTTTTTTCATTGGTGCTTTGGTGTGCTTTTCTGTATTATATGGACTCCTTATATCATTTGGTTATTTGTGTCCTTTTGCGGTCTCCGAGTGTCCTTTTTTGTACAGTTTTGTGAGAATCACCCTTCAATCTGTTGATGACGAAATTAATGAATTAAACAATACAGGGCCTACTTAATTGCACGATACACGATGACAGCCCTAACATATATATATGAAGCATATGCAAATACAAATATGAAAATATCAGAATATAAGAATATAAAATATGTAAAAAATTGCATTCATTGCATTCATAACATAATATATATATTCATACCATTTTGAATCATTTGACTGTTTATAATCAGAACATTCACAATCTAAAAAAAACGGAAAGCGGGAAAAACTATGACTTAAGCATTTCAGATTGAAATAATTGAAGCTAAGTCAGCTGAATGGAATTTATGTATTTGTTCCATTTTTTGCATCAGAAACACCTTGTGTTATTTTTATTTACTTACATTTTATTTGAATTAAAAACATGTTTCCTGTATACTGCCTCATTTGTTATGGTTCAGGCCAGAACAAATTTTCTTTTTTTCTATTTTATGGCTGTGGTTTCAAATATACTGAACCCCCATCCTTCAGTATGCTTAAAGACAGTAAGCCCTGTAAGCGTAAATGCAGCCTAAAGTGCTTGGGTCGTGGGTTTTAGCTGTTAGATTGGTGCCATGCGAATGCGTGACTCGCTGGCGTGCAACATGTCATTAGCGTACGAGATCCACTTTCCCTTGTCACACTTCCTGTGCACTGTTGACAGACTGAGGCTGAAACCAGGCGACACTTCGAGTAAACTCAATTAGTCTCCCCACCATTATGACACGCATCAAAAAGAAAAGAAAATATTTACATAGTGTCTGCCGTGGACCAATTACACACTGGTGTGGGGGAAAGGGGAGAGCGCTATTAGCATATCATTTGCATGAAGCTTTAACTTGTTTTAAACAGGTGACATTTTGATGTAACTTGTACACAACAGAGGGGCGAGAGTGTGAGTTTATAAGAGGGTTTGTGTCATTGCACATTTACACATCCTTTCCAACAAATGAAAAAAGTCATCAGAGATGTAAAAAAGTGGAGGGACATATATAGAACTTAACAGCTTGACTCATGAATATTAATTGTGTGATGCACCGTTTGCTCAGTAATACTAAAGGAGTCTTTAATTTCATTTTTGGCCCAAAAAAATAGTTTGTGCATTATTACATTCCAAAATTACATATCATAATTCAATACTAGTATGCGTTGTTTTCTCAATGTTGCCACAAGGGGTGCTATAGTGGACATTACAATAAACCAGCAGAAAACTGCACAAAATCCCCCATTTCTATAATCTCATCGCAGTCCTGAAAAAACTATTGAGATAACGAAGAGATCTTATTCTTGATTTTTCTTTCTTTGCTAACGTCTCTCGTGACAGACTGTCTCGGCATTCACCACCAAGAACGAATAAAGATATATTCAATATAATGGGTTATAGCTTTATGACAGTCATCCAACAATATTGCAATGTACAGCTGACACATCAAACACAGAACTAATAATAAACCTCTGAGGCTCTGATACTGACTGCGCTCATAAAGAGAGGACGTTCACACACATACATGCACACACACACACACACACACACACACACACACACACTGTCTGCAGAAATAGTGTCCTTGATACAATGTTACAATTGCATTAATGAAAACCGTGAGGGATCAAGCACACATACAAGGACAACAGACTTTTATAATGTCACCGTGTCATTTATGAGCAGCGATGAGGAACATACGATATAGGTTTTATTAAAAGTTTATATAATATTCTACTCAACAATAAATATCAGCAGAGAGGCCTAGCCACTGTCTTACATGCAAAACTCACCACCACAATGCCAGGGTGTAGTGAATGGTTGCCAGGGCATTGCTATCCTTACACCACTTTGCCGATGTAACATTGCTGAATCTACAAAGTCACATACAAAATGTGACGTGTATGTGTGTGTGTGTTGGGGTGTATTTTTTTTAGTATTTGGGTAGTTTTTGTGTTACACAGATCCTGGGTCAGACATAACAACCCAGGGGTTGAGTTATTTACAGGCTTTTTGCAACCTCTTTAGGAGAGAGCAGTGCAGCTCCATCAAACTGGTCTTTGGTAAAATACAGGTTTGTGTACATTTTATTTTATCTATAAATTCGTAGTTGTGTTGTATATTGTGCAAAATACAGGGGCCTAGTCACCTAAACATCTGTCTTTTTGTGTGATGGAAACGCCTGATGTCTTGCATAAAATTGTATGACTTTATTCAAAAAGATACAAAATATAAATACTTAGGATGTTAAAATATGTTCTCAGAACTGTACACTGATTGCTTATGGACGGGTTATTGAGTCGGTGACAACATATTTGGGCTAGGAGAGAAACGCAGGGCGGCGGCCTAGAGTTAGAAGTTCCTCCGCTGAACACGACACAAGCTCCGGCACGAGATCCAGTCTGCTCGATTACACTTGAGTTACTTCTAAATGTTTAATATGTACTTCTAATACAGTGAGGAAAATCAATGTTAATATTTGGTACAGTAGCCTTTGTTTGCAATTACAGAGGTCAAACATTTCCTGTAGTTTTTCACCAGGTTTGCACACACTGCAGGAGGGATTTTGGCCCACTCCTCCACACAGATCTTCTCTAGATCAGTCAGGTTTCTGGCCTGTCGCTGAGAAACACGGAGTTTGAGCTCCCTCCAAAGATTCTCTATTGGGTTTAGGTCTGGAGACTGGCTAGGCCACGCCAGAACCTTGATATGCTTCTTACAGAGCCACTCCTGGGTTATCCTGGCTGTGTGCTTCGGGTCATTGTCATGTTGGAAGACCCAGCCTCGACCCATCTTCAATGCTCTAACTGAGGGAAGGAGGTTGTTCCCCAAAATCTCGCAATACTTGGCCCCGGTCATCCTCTCCTTAATACAGTGCAGTCGCCCTGTCCCATGTGCAGAAAAACACCCCCAAAGCATGATGCTACCACCCCCATGCTGCACAGTAGGGATGGTGTTCTTGGGATGGTACTCATCATTCTTCTTCCTCCAAACACGTTTAGTGGAATTATGACCAAAAAGTTCTATTTTGGTCTCATCTGACCACATGACTTTCTCCCATGACTCCTCTGGATCATCCAAATGGTCATTGGCAAACTTAAGACGGGCCTTGACATGTGCTGGTTTAAGCAGGGGAACCTTCCGTGCCATGCATGATTTCAAACCATGACGTCTTAGTGTATTACCAACAGTAACCTTGGAAACGATGGTCCCAGCTCTTTTCAGGTCATTGACCAGCTCCTCCCGTGTAGTTCTGGGCTGATTTCTCACCTTTCTTAGGATCATTGAGACCCCACGAGGTGAGATCTTACATGGAGCCCCAGTCCGAGGGAGATTGACAGTCATGTTTAGCTTCTTCCATTTTCTAAACAGTGGATCTTTTTTCACCAAGCTGCTTGGCAATTTCCCCGTAGCCCTTTCCAGCCTTGTGGAGGTGTACAATTTTGTCTCTAGTGTCTTTGGACAGCTCTTTGGTCTTGGCCATGTTAGTAGTTTGATTCTTACTGATAGTATGGGGTGGACAGGTGTCTTTACGCAGCTAACGACCTCAAACAGGTGCATCTGATTTAGGATAATAAATGGAGTGGAGGTGGACATTTTAAAGGCAGACTAACAGGTCTTTGAGGGTCAGAATTCTAGCTGACAGACAGATGTTCAAATACTTATTTGCAGCTGTATCATACAAATAAATAGTTTAAAAATCATACATTGTGATTTCTGGATTTTTTTTATAGATTATGTCTCTCACAGTGGACATGCACCTACGATGACAATTTCAGACCCCCCATGATTTCCAAGTGGGAGAAAATAGCAGGGTGTTCAAATACTTATTTTCCTCACTGTATTTGTTAAACAAGCTTAAATGTAGGCAATATGTACTAAAAACTATATAAAATATGCTACACTGTAAAATATGATAAAGGAATTATCATGCAAACAGTGGTTGTGTGGAGTATTTTTTTTTTTATTCATTAAAAAAATTTATTAATTAAAAATTATTTTTTATAAAGTTAATCCGTAGACATTAATTAATTAATTAATTAATCAATTAATTAATTAAATAAGCTAGTATTATAGTAAAAACGAATCAACCCATTATGCTGGGTTAAATAGACAACCTAATTTGCTGGGGAAAATTAACCCAACATGTGTTCTGTCCTATATTTACCCATTCATTGAAAACAACCCAAATTGGGTTGTTTTTAACCCAGTATTTTTTTGAGCGTATGAACCAAACATTTTAAGTGAATCAAGAATATCTCTTAAAACTACTCTGACTCACAAACAAATGACTCTCGTAAGCAGGTTAGTGAATTAGAACAAGTGTAATTCAGCTCAATACAAATGACTCTTATCCATCAAATCTGTTAAGTGAATTAAAAACGTACTGCACAACCAATGTAGACTGATTCAGGAGCTAATTATTTGTTTCAGCCGAATAAAAATGAATCAGATCATAAAGCAACTAGTGTTGTCAAAAAATGATTCTAATGAGCCAATTTCTTGTAATGAATCACTCAAAAAGGTTTCAGTCAGTCAGAAGATTCTGGCCTTAGACTTGTGGGGGTTTGTACAAAACGGTTTACATTGCAAGCACCACAAATAATAAAGGAACGAATTATGCTTACTGTATGTCAAATGAGGAGTTTTAAAAGATTGATGGTTTCCTCTTCATCCCACCATCCGCATTCACTTTATATCCTCAGCTCTTTCATATAACATATTTACAGTAGCCATTATAGCGGCTGGAAGCCTGGCACGCTAAAGCTTCATCAAATAAACCGCAGGTATGAAAAGACAATAATGATGATAAATCAACTAATGGCTGGAGGGTATTGACCAGACACAGGTGCACACGAGGCCTATGAAAGGAAGAGGAGATAGATGATACGGTGGATAGAGACAGAATGCAGGTCTGATGGGGGCAAATTACGCCTAATGGTATTTTAGTTTTCTTTCCCACCTGATTCTATTTGTCCATGATTCTATTTCACCGGACAGTATAACTCACCCTCGGTGTCTAATAGACTGCAGGGAGAGCCGAGAGGAACAGCGCACCAGGCAAGAAATGGGCATTCCTGGAATATCGCGTTTTACAAGGCATTTATTAACCAAACTGATCATTTCAAGGGATTTATTGATCATTGATCCAGCTGAGCAAAATCTATAACAATATCAATATCAGTTGATTTATTAGCACCATCGAATTTAAAGTTTAAATTTGTGAATTTTTTGCTATTAGTGTCACCAAATGAAATTTTCAAAAATGATTGCTGTTTTCTGTTTTCATAAACTGCATTGTTTTATAATGTTTCCTGGGGTGCACTTCTTATGTTAGTATGATTTTTACATCAAAAATGGTCATAATTTAGAAATAAAAGGCATTTTCCCTCCTGATTTTAGCCCTGTGTAGTCCATCCTGTATGGCTCTCTCTCCTCGTCATCTCACTAACACGCCAGTGGGCGGGGCCAATGTTGCAATGATGAAGTTATCTATTATAGGCTCATTCCACAACAAGTTGTTCTCTGGGCTTGGTTACAATACAAGCTGTTTTTCGACTAACAAGTAAGTTTTCAGTTCTGAAACTTACAGGAGATTATTATAGTATGATGACCTCTTATATATCAAAAGCTCAAGGAAAATTTTATTTAGTTCATGACGCCTTTAAACATCACCCCTTATGTGGATGTGTTGAGCTGGTCAAATTGATTTGGAGGGGGGTGGGGGTATAAACCTACAAAATACTTACTTTCATCTCTGAATATTAAGCTAGGATAGTAGAAAATATATTTTTACATATTTATTTAAAAAAATATTTTCCAAAGCATTAACAAATAGCTTAATACAATTGTTAACGTTATCCCTTTCCACCAAAATAATTATAATATACATAAAAATAAATGTTAACTAATAAATAAATAAAATGTAACATTTACACACTTTACCTTTAATCACTAAAATGCAGTGTCTTTGATTCTTGGTTTTTTACCGCAACTTCCTATTTTCACTCACAAACATGGGGATTCTCCAGTAACATGTTGCATGCAGTCTTAAATAAAAAGCAATTAATGTGTTTTAAAAACACAACCGGACAACAAAAACTTTGATGTAGACATGCATTATTGCTAGAGAGAAATAGACCTCTAAATAACTTAACAATTAAAATAAGAGTGGGTGGAATAATATAAAATGGGTCAATGCATTAGTTAGGTTTGCCGAAACACGGTATGATCTCCTGCTAGCTTAACTAACAGCAAAAAAAGTCAAAACACTGTCAAGATTCTGCCAATGAGCGCTACACAATCAAATATTGCATTTGAGAATTTGCAGGGAGGATAAGCGGAGAGGGCAGAAACAGCGAAACACCAGCAGCATTCATCATATTCTGCCACCTTCATGCTGGTAGAGAAAATTAATAGCTTCTTAACCGGGGAGTACAAACCAACCCCCTGCAAATACTTTCTGAAACATTTAAATCAGTTTCAAAAATACTGCCAACTCTTTCTGCCTTGTAAAATGCCATTTTACACAATCTTTCACTTATAGCCTGTGATAATAAAGAGGAAGTGGGGTAAGCTAGTCCACGACCAGAGGCGTAGCAAGCTTTTCAAAAGTGTGGGGGATGGATGTGGTTTGTTTGTTAACAATAAAAACGATGAATACAATGACAGAAGGGTACAAAAGGTATAACATACAAGATATATAATTTATATATTATACATACCTCTGTTTTTTTTAACCACGGTGTTCGGTTGGGTTCTGATGGCTAGTCACATCAGTTTTTTGCTATTCTATTCTTAGGTGACGGGACAGAAAGAGGTTAAGGAGAAAAAAAATGCTAATTTTTTCTTTTACTTAAAAGACTTGTAAAACCTTACTTAAACTTAAAACTTTAATGAATACAGGTTTGGAACAACATTAGAGTGAGTAAATAATAACATCATTTTAGAGGTGAACTGTCCCTTTAAGGACAGCATGTTTATAGGCTGCGCTGCTGTCAATTAAGACGTGCATCTAATATACAGACACACGCAAATTTACTTTCACCGACTGTGTTTATGTTAACCTTGTTGTGTATTTGACAGTATTAGCACAGTAAGACTACTTAGTCCGTAGTTCAAGTTTAGTGCGCTAGCACGCGAATAACCTGCAAGGCTTTAAAACGCATGCAAATATGAACTTTCGTGATTGTGAATAACTATAGTGTTCTGTGAGTATAACTCTGACACCAGCCCTTACTGGCATTGCAAGCGTGTCTAGCACTGTGTAGTGATTGGATATTATCTCATATCAGCGCGTAGACTCACAGGCACACTGCAAAAACAAAACAAAAAAAACAACCCAATTCACAAGCGCATATTGAACCGTGAATGCCGTACCGAACGGTTGAATATTGTAATATATAAAGCGCTTGTGCAAAACTGCGGGAAAACTGCAGAAAAAGTGTGGGTGTTGAACCCTCTCACCGGGAAAAGTGTGGGTGTTAAAACACCCACATCCCCCACGGGTGCGACGCCCCTGTCCACGACTATTAATATGTTGGTTGCTTTTAGATTGTGTATATTGGTATATAGAAATATAAGGTTCAACTCCAATGTATTCAATGTGTATTTTAAGCTACACCACAGCTTCAAAAATAAAATAACTTCTAATTGCATATATTCAGCTACACTCTAAAAAGATGGCATCTCAGCAAGCCACATTAAAAAAACAACCCACCTTGTGTTATGCAAAACTCACTGAAGTTATTACCTTGGTTTAACCTAAGGTTAAACACAACCACAAATAGAGTCCAAGAGCGCCTAAACACTCGGGAAGATCTTATTTCAAACCCTGAGCACCACCTCAAATCAATGTCACTGCGTCCTTGAGTAAGTCAATGAATTCCCAGGGGCATTTTCCACGTATGTGCGCGAGTAAGGTCAAACTGTTTGAGTGAAACCTTATATAAAACTATACATGTAAAAAGAGAGAGATAAAAAAAATGACTGAATTTCCATTCAAATGAACCAGGACCAGCGTTCCACGAAATTCCACCCCACAATTCAACAAGCGGCCTAATGCTCTGCCATTTCAAATAATGAGGGGTGCTTTGCTATGGATTTAGGTCAAAAGTCATCATTTTAATACTTCCCATTAGCGGCGATCAAGGCAAACGGTCTGCACAAAGGAGTTCCTGTTGGGTTCTGGCATCTCGCTGTCATGTCGAGGGCGTAACTCATCCATCATTTCACGATGGCTTTGGTTTTCACATAATTAATAGCCGTCAGCAGGATGTAAATGTGTGAAGATGAAAGAATGGGAAAACATTCAAATTAACACTGTCACTTTGAACAATGGCGAGCTGGAAAAGACGATTGCGTTCGCATTCGCGGGAGATGAAGTAGCCAGCAGAAAATGAGAAAAGCGGAGCATTTATCTTTAAAAGCAGCGTCTGAACATCGGAGTACACCTTGAAAACAATGCAATGCAATGAAAGTCACACATTTTGCTGACATTTTCAATATTCATTCTAATACGATTATGTCGAGATTGATGAGAATTCTAGGAGGCAGAGCGTGACACAGGATGAGCTATGGACGGATAATGTCCAATGAGGATTTGAGCTACAATGTACATAGTTTAATGATCAGATTTTCTCACTTTCTTTTTTGTGGTTTTTAGTACTTTGGAAAATAATAGTAGACTGGTCTTTTTTTCCTTTTTGGACTGATCACCAATATTTTCAGTAGTATACCTTTCTTTAAAGGTCCCGTTCTTCGTGTTTTTTTGAAGCTTTGATTGTGTTTAGTGTGCAATATAACATGTGTTCATGTTTCGCGTGTAAAAAAAACACAGTATTTTTCACCCAATTTACTTATCTGTATACCGCTGTTTTCACTGTCCTAAAAACGGCCTGATGAGTTCCTTGTTCTATGAAGTCCCTCCTTTAGAAATACCTAACGAGTTCTGATTGTGCCAGCGGATCCTGTGTTGTGATTCGACAGCAGCTTAGCGAACGTTGCACGGAAAGGTCACGCCTCTTAACGGGAGATGTATGCGATCAATGATCTCTACAGCATCCCTGGGAAAGCCAAACAAAGGTGATTTGGCGACAAACGACATGGCGAAAAACACACTCAAGCTACAGTTCCTTTTCTCCACGCGACCGTCCTTTTCTCCACGTGGGACAGCAACAAGACCACTCCCCCTTTTTTGCTTATTCTTGAGGGCGGAGGTTAGTCTGTTCTACTGACGTAATTAATGAAGGAAGTACCAGGATGTAGTCCAAGCCGGCCGTTCGCTGTAGGCTTTGAAAGGGAACTTCTGTTAAATAAAATATCTCGCTTGGCATTGAACTTTGAGCTTTATAATTTTACAGGTATTATTTATGCTCTAACAGCAACATTACACACTAACTAAAGTTTGAACAGTGGGATCACGAAGAACGGGACCTTTAAGACTTACCACAGTCCAGTACATATAAATAGACTGAATTTATAAAAATGACCCCGTTCGAAAGTTTATGAACCCTTTCTTAAGGGGTTAGTTCACCCAAAAATGAAAAATTCTGTCATTAATGACTTACCCTCATGTCGTTCGACACCCGTAAGACCTCCGTTCATCTTCGGAACGCAAATGAAGATATTTTAGTTGAAATCCGATTTATGCCGCATCATGAAGCTTCGAAGCGTTATGAATCAGTGAGTCGAATCATGATTCGGATCGCGTGTCAAACCGCCAAACTGCTGAAATCACGTGACTTTGGCGATTCAAACCGCTGAATCGACTCACTGATTCATAACGCTTCGGAGCTTCATGATGCGGTGTTTTGATGCAAACTTTTGAACAGGGTCATTTTGATAAAATCAGCTATTTTTTTGTCTTGTGGACTATATGTAAACATCTTTAATGTAAAAGACAGTTCATTAATGGATTAAAAATAACATGCATTTTGTATGATCCCTCTTATTTTGTTAAAATGATTCACAAATTCTGCAAGGGATTCACAAACTTTCAAGCACCACTGTATATATTGAAGTTGAGCCTACACTCTAAAAAATGCTGGGTTAAAAATTACCCAATTTGGGTTGAAAATTGACTAACCCAGCAATTGGGTTGTTTTAACCCAGCGATTGGGTTGTTTTAAGCAAGCATTTAACCCAACCGCTGGGTTAAAACAACCCAATTGCTGGGTTAGTCAATTTTCAACCCAACTTGGGTTATTTTTAACCCAGCATTTTTTAGAGTGTATAGTCACGATCATTAGTTATCCAACTATCCATGTGATGTTTCTTTGTTATCTAGTTTTTTTGCTGACGATACATTTCAAAGAGTGCAAAAAGAGTGCACACCTTTCTCTCTCATTTAAACCATTTTACTATGGCCTCCTCTCATCCTCTAACACACTGCTCTAAAGGATGACCTTTCACAACGTCCAAATAATGCACCAAAGTGTGAATCCACTCCAGCAAATCGCCATTAACCACACCAATTAAAAGCGTTTTTAATCTTCCACTGGGGAACAATGCCTCCTTCTCAAGTTGCCAACAGTATCTGTTGGATGTCCACCACCGCCCTTAAAGGTTAATGGTGTCTCCGAAGGAAGAAATGTAAGGAGAATGAATGCATGTGGGTCTTGTTACTCGTCTCTCCCTTCCCTTGACTTCTGACAGAACTCTGACATAACAGCCACCCAGTTCATTATGTTCAGCCCACTGTGCTCTGAAAATATTCCTGGCCTTGCCATCTTCTTGGTCACGTTTTCTTGCACTCACTCCTGTTTATACAAGGAATTAAAGTCAACATGAACTGATAGTCACAACTTCTGTAGTGTGAGACATTTCAGAGTGAAATAGATTATTATATTAGGAAACAAATACAGCAAAAAGTGGGCATTATAAAGGATTATAAAGGTAAGTTCTTGCAAATAGGAAACCTGGTGGATTGAACAACAGGTGGATGAAAAAGCTAAACAACGACAGTTGTGTTTAGTCATTGAGAAGCAGCGTGAGTGAAATAATGACAGTAAAACAAGCTGCATTACGAAAACAACACTTTCAGCACGGAGCTGGATCTGCCAATTAATCGTACTTCATCTCAATATTTGCCCACACGTTTCCTTCTGTGAATCAACTGCATGGTGCGGGTAAAATGTGGCGATAGTTGGGTTTCTAATGGCTAATGAGGGGGCTTGGATAAGCAGTGATTTACACGGGTCTCATGAGTCTGGATAGCTAAGGTTGTTTATTATCCCATTTATTAGATTGACAGGATTAATTGTGTGTGCATACTTTCTCCAATCTTGCACATTTTAAGGTCAGGATGGTCGACTACTTGTCAACAATCAACTAGTGGGGTAATGAGTTTGATTAGTGAGCGTATCTATATTTTCCTTCAGTAATTTTTGGGGGGCTTTAAAATGTTTACACATTTTACACATTTAAATTTACACAAAACATCAAACTCAAGAGACATTTCTTATTATTATCAATGTTGAAAACAGATGTGCTGCTTAATATTTTAGTGGAAACTGTGATAGACTAACATTCAAATGTTTTGGGTAAGTTTAAAAAATAATCTACATGTTCATTCAACACAGACGCATTAATTTGACCAAAAGATATTTATAATATTACAAAATATTTCTATTTCAAATAAATGCTGTTTTTTTCTATTCATCGAATATATCCTGAAAATGATTTAAATAAATATTAAGGAATTTTTAACATTTGTATTATTATTCTTAATAATAATAATAAAAATAATAATAACAATAATACATTTGAAACAGTTATTTTAAAATCGCAATGCTAATATTTTCCCAATATTACGGTTTTTACTGTATTTTTGATTGAATAAATATAGCCTTGGTGAGAATAATATACTTTCAAAAACCTTTAAAACAAATCTTAATTATTTTCTTAATTATTTTGGCAGGTAGTGCATATATAGTAAATTCATTTTCAATAAAATCACTGCATAAATAACACAAGTCTGGCATCTCAAAGTTTGAGTGAACTTTAGCACACTAATGCCGCGTTTCCACTGCATGGTACATTTCGGTACGGCTAGCTTTGGCGCGTTTCCACTGCATGGTACATTTCGGTACGGCTAGCTTTGATGCTTTTCCACTGCATGGTACAGTTCACTATGACTCAGTACGGCTAACTTTGGCGTATTTCCACTGCATGGTACAGTTCACTACGGCTAGCTTTGATGCTTTTCCACTGGATGGTACAGTTCACTACGGCTAGCTTTGATGCTTTTCCACTGCATGGTACATTTCGGTACGGCTAGCTTTGGCGCGTTTCCACTGCATGGTACAGTTCACTACGGCTCGGTACGGCTAACTTTGGCGTGTTTCCACTGCATGGCACAGTTCACTATGGCTCGGTACGGCTAGCTTTGGCGCGTTTCCACTGCATGGTACAGTTCGGTACGGCTAGCTTTGATGCTTTTCCACTGCATAGTACAGTTCACTACGGCTAGCTTTGATGCTTTTCCATTGCTTTGTACAGTTCGGTACGGCTAGCTTTGATGCTTTTCCACTGCATGGTACAGTTCACTACGGCTAGCTTTGGCACGTTTCCACTGCATGGTACAGTTCACTACGGCTAGCTTTGGCGCGTTTCCACTGCATGGTACAGTTCACTACGGCTAGCTTTGGCGCGTTTCCACTGCATGGTACAGTTCACTACGGCTAGCTTTGGCGTGTTTCCACTGCATGGTACAGTTCGGTACGGCTAGCTTTGGCGCGTTTCCACTGCATGGTACAGTCCACTACGGCTAGCTTTGGCACGTTTCCACTGCATGGTACAGTTCACTACGGCTAGCTTTGGCGCGTTTCCACTGCATGGTACAGTTCACTACGGCTAGCTTTGGCGCGTTTCCACTGCATGGTACAGTTCACTACGGCTAGCTTTGGCGTGTTTCCACTGCATGGTACAGTTCGGTACGGCTAGCTTTGGCGCGTTTCCACTGCATGGTACAGTTCACTACGGCTAGCTTTGGCGCGTTTCCACTGCATGGTACAGTTCGGTACGGCTAGCTTTGGCGCGTTTCCACTGCATGGTACAGTTCACTACGGCTAGCTTTGGCGCGTTTCCACTGCATGGTACAGTTCACTACGGCTAGCTTTGGCGTGTTTCCACTGCATGGTACAGTTCGGTACGGCTAGCTTTGGCGCGTTTCCACTGCATGGTACAGTTCACTACGGCTAGCTTTGGCGTGTTTCCACTGCATGGTACAGTTCGGTACGGCTAGCTTTGGCGCGTTTCCACTGCATGGTACAGTTCACTAAGGCTAGCTTTGGCGTGTTTCCACTGCATGGTACAATTCGGTACGGCTAGCTTTGGTGCGTTTCCACTGGATGGTACAGTTCGGTACGGCTAGCTTTGGTGCATTTCCACTGCATGGTACAGTTCACTACGGCTAGCTTTGGCGCGTTTCCACTGCATGGTACAGTTCACTACGGCTAGCTTTGGCGCGTTTCCACTGCATGGTACAGTTCGGTACGGCTAGCTTTGGCGTGTTTCCACTGCATGGTACAGTTCGGTACGGCTAGCTTTGGCACGTTTCCACTGCATGGTACAGTTCACTACGGCTAGCTTTGGCGCGTTTCCACTGCATGGTACAATTCGGTACGGCTAGCTTTGGCGCGTTTCCACTGCATGGTACAGTTCACTACGGCTAGCTTTGGCGCGTTTCCACTGCATGGTACAGTTCACTACGGCTAGCTTTGGCGCGTTTCCACTGTATGGTACAGTTCGGTACGGCTAGCTTTGGTGCGTTTCCACTGGATGGTACAGTTCACTACGGCTAGCTTTGGTGCGTTTCCACTGCATGGTACAGTTCACTACGGCTAGCTTTGGCGCGTTTCCACTGCATGGTACAGTTCACTACAGCTAGCTTTGTTGCGTTTCCACTGCATGGTACAGTTCACTACGGCTAGCTTTGGCGCGTTTCCACTGCATGGTACAGTTCGGTACGGCTAGCTTTGGTGCGTTTCCACTGGATGGTACAGTTCGGTACGGCTAGCTTTGGCGCGTTTCCACTGGATGGTACAGTTCGGTACGGCTAGCTTTGGCGTGTTTCCACTGCATGGTACAGTTCGGTACGGCTAGCTTTGGTGCGTTTCCACTGGATGGTACAGTTCGGTACGGCTAGCTTTGGCGCGTTTCCACTGCATGGTACAGTTCGGTACGGCTAGCTTTGGCGTGTTTCCACTGCATGGTACAGTTCGGTACGGCTAGCTTTGGCGCGTTTCCACTGGATGGTACAGTTCGGTACGGCTAGCTTTGGCGCGTTTCCACTGCATGGTACAGTTCGGTACGGCTAGCTTTGGTGCGTTTCCACTGGATGGTACAGTTCGGTACGGCTAGCTTTGGCGCGTTTCCACTGCATGGTACAGTTCGGTACGGCTAGCTTTGGCGCGTTTCCACTGCATGGTACAGTTCGGTACGGCTAGCTTTGGCGTGTTTCCACTGCATGGTACAGTTCGGTACGGCTAGCTTTGGCGCGTTTCCACTGGATGGTACAGTTCGGTACGGCTAGCTTTGGCGCGTTTCCACTGCATGGTACAGTTCGGTACGGCTAGCTTTGGTGCGTTTCCACTGGATGGTACAGTTCGGTACGGCTAGCTTTGGCGCGTTTCCACTGGATGGTACAGTTCGGTACGGCTAGCTTTGGCGTGTTTCCACTGCATGGTACAGTTCACTACGGCTAGCTTTGATACTTTTTCCACTGCATGGTTCACTACGGCTAGCTTTGATGCTTTTCCACTGCATGGTACAGTTCACTACGGCTAGCTTTGATGCTTTTCCACTGCATGGTACAGTTCACTACAGTTCGGTACGGCTAGCTTTGGCGCGTTTCCACTGCATGGTACAGTTCACTACAGCTCGGTACGGCTAACTTTGGCGTGTTTCCACTGCATGGTACAGTTCGGTACGGCTCGGTACGGCTAGCTTTGGTGCGTTTCCACTGCATGGTACAGTTCACTACGGCTAGCTTTGATGCTTTTCCACTGCATGGTACTTTTTGGGTACGGCTAGCTTTGGCGCGTTTCCACTGCATGGGTACGGCTCGGTACGGTTCGCTTAAATAGTACCCCCTCGGTTGAGGTTCCAAGCGTGCAGTACCGATAATAAAAAGTGACGTGTAAACACTGCAGATCACTGATTGTTCAGAGAGAATCGTCACTACCGTCACTATATGCTTTTGTGACAGTCATATAGCGATTGAGACCCTAAACACATTGCTAAATACAAGATTAGTTTACCCTTGTGCGTCGTTCAGCAAATCAAGTGATGTTGTCATCTGTGCTTTGTTGTACGAGTTCCTACTCTCTTGTTTTTAGCAGTGTTTTGTTTCGCTGCTAGTAGTTAAAAACATCCACATGCCGAGAAGTAGAGGCGGCACAATTATAACGATCATTCTATAATCCCAACCACTTTAAAGCGGTCCTAACTGTAGTGGAAAACCAAACCGAGCCAAAGCGAGCCGTACCACGCAGTGGAAAAGCAAAGCGAGCCAGAGATCGTTTTTCAGCAATAAAAGGAGAAACAGCTAGATTTTGGATAATTACCAAATATTACAAATGAAGATGCAGACCAGAATAGTGTCCTTCAACACCTTTCCAACGCTATTAAAATTAAGATTAGCCTAGAGCTACATGCAGTCTGTCTTCATGGTAAGAAATTTAATTATCAAATGAATCAAATCTTAACTGACAATCAAGACACTCTTCATCTCAATCCAATTAGACTGAATTTATTGATGGATTCATTGATGGCAATTACCACATTTGTATGCACACACACATCTGTGCAGGTTTCTCTGACTATGTTCGTCTCCATGAGAGAACTGTAGAGTAAACAGAAGGACAGGATATTTCTCAATGCCAGCCATATGATGTTTGCTCAGCTCTCCAGATCTGCACAGTCTGAATCATTCTGCCAACGCCTTCCTTTCTCTCTCTCTCTCTCTCTCTCTCTCTCTCTCTCTCATCCACCTCTAGAATAACCCTCTGCCAGAAAACCTGAGCCTCATCCTCTTTATCTCAACCCTCCCATACCTCATTCCCTCTCTGAGGAACATCTACGCCTGATTCACTTCAATCCTGCTTACAAACAATGTGTTTCTGCAGTGTCCAAGTTCTCGTGGGAAGTTATGCTTACTGACAAACAAAGAAAGCTTTTTAGCACTACTGCAGCAAAATAAAGAGCAAAGGATGTTCATTAGGTGGGTAATTTTATCCTTCTCGCACTGACACAGAGAATGATCTCAAGCCTGGCGTCTCATAAACCGGCTAAATGATTAGAGGCAAGCTTCATTGCGGTTCTTCACAAAATGCGTGTAAGTATGATCACATGACTTGACTGTAGTAACAACATACTTTGTCTCCATTGGTTACTAGTGTTGTCATGATACCAAAATTTCAGTAGTCGGAATCAATACCAGTCAAATTTCACCGTTATTTGTACCAATTTCAGTACCATTGATTGTAACTATTTTATCTTAATATTTTTTAATTTAACAATTTAAAATATCAACATAATTATTAATAGAATTGATTTAATGAGTGATCAATACATTAAAAAAATCAGTTCAGATGTAGCATGAGCTCAATGAAAATCATCATTATGATAAAATAAATCTATCTATTACTAATACTGCACAATGAATGTTTTATTTACATCATGTTTATACTTTGGTAATAACAAAATGTTCCGTGAACATGCAGAGCTAAACTGGATTCTGACTTATTAAAAAGCCTCTGATTGGCCATTGCATCCACGCATGTCTTGATGATTGGCTGCAACGCTCAATGCTGCAAAAACACATTGTATATATTAGGGCTGGGTATTGACACAGATTTCACAATTTGATTCGATTTCGATTCAATATCGATTATTTTGGATAGCTATATATCAGGTATATCATGGCTAATTTTCTAAAGGAAAACAAATCTCTTAAGTAATGCTGTAAACTATGGGAATTAACTGATTTGTATACAAACCCTTAAATTACACTCAATGATGTTTTTCAAAACTTGCCAGATTTATTCAAACATGCTTTGAATATTGAAGAACATTAAAAAATATCAGGGTTCCCACTCTTTTTCAGCAACCATTTTCCAGTACTTTTCCAGGACATTTTAAATTTTACTACGGCGGGAATAAAAGACAAGGATCATGCCAATTATTGCTTTCTAAGTCTTTAAAAGCTGTACAGTTTATTGCCATTACTTAACAATCCAGCATTTTTCAATATGAGCTCTTAATCATACATTATGACTATGGAAGCTTGTTTACACCACAGAATAGAAAGAAAAGGTAATTGTGACTTTTTATCTCGCTATTCTGACTTTCTCGCAATTGCGAGTTTACATATTTGTGATATAAACGCGAAAATTGTCGCAATTCTTTTTTCCTCAGAATTGGACTTTATAACTTGCAATTGCAGTTTAGATCTCACAATTCTGAGAAAAGAAGTCAGAATTGCAAGATATAAACTCGCAACTGCGCAAAAAAGTCAATTGTGAAGAAAAGGTCAGAATTGCGAGTTTATATAACGCAATTCTGACTATATCTTGCAATTCTGACTTTATAACACACAAATGTGACTTTATATCAAAATTATGTGATTAGGTAGCAGCTTACAAGTTAAAGGTGAACTATGTAAGATTTTTGCAGTAAAATATCCAAAAACCACTAGGCCAGTGTTATATATTTTGTTCAGTTGAGTACTTAGAATATCCCAAATGTTTCCAACTATTTGTACATCGTGAGAAATTGCTACTTTAACCAATGAACCGGGACGTGTGAGCTATGCGTTTGAGGGAGTCGCCTGTCGATTGCGTCATATCTGCGTTACCCTTGGTTTCCGGTTTTATTCGTAGACAGTAAAAGAAACGCTGCATGACTGGAAAAGAGGAAGTGGCGCCGGCGACCGTGTCATAATAAAAGTCCCGCCGGCGACTATGCCATAATAACAGTCCCGCTCTTCAATCGCTCCAGCGGCCTTGCTCAGTTCCACAACACTCGGTCCTGCTCTGCTTCATACTACAGTGATGTTAATAATCGCATCCATGAACATAATTTCTTGAGTCCTATCCTGACTTTTCTACACCGGCTTTGAGGTGAAGACCGCATGTCCCAAGATTCTGCGCTCAAACGTGCCGTCATCAAACTACGCCTAGTGGACGGAAAAGTTACATAGTGAAGCTTTAACATTCACTGCATACATTTGAGCAGTTAATAGCATTAGCTAACTGCTGCAAGTGGCAACACAAGACTAAACATTATTATTCAAAATACTACTCATACGTATCAAACTCAGCATTCCTGAACATGTGCTTTCTGCAACTAGCGCTAATTGTTTGGGCCAGCGATAAACTCTTTATACTCGGCTAAAGAAATAACTTTTTTTTAAAGAATTTTCCCAGACAACAAGATTTTCCAGGACATTTTCTCTAATTTTCCATGTGTTTTTTTTTGAGGTAGTGTAATGTAATCTTGTTAAAGCGGAAAAATAAAATTGGTATAGAAAAAAGTAGTATCGGTATCGATATCAGAAATCTTTGAATGATAGCCAGCCCTTACTCTCAAGGCCTTGCTGTATTGTAAATATATTAATTGCAGGTACCTCACTGTGTGTATATATCTACAATACAGTGCAGCATCATGCATAATTATTCATTAAATCCAGCAGTTCTTGCTAAAATCACATTTTAAGAGTCATGCTTGAAGCCACAATAAGCCAACCTGTGACAGGATATCAATTACTGCCCTAGGTCCATTTTTCTAAGCTCACTGACTACATAATTCGATGAAGGAATTGTTCATTGTTAACCTTTCTCTGCTTCACACTGTGCTTAACACCCCTTAACAATTTAGTAAAATCATAAAGCAGTTTTGTTGTCTTTCCTGTCCCCTCTTTTTTGGTTCGGTCTAAGTGAACCTCTTAGCATGCTTTCTTTTAGACACTTACGGCTATGAATAGAAATCCATCCCCTGCTTGTGCACTCAGGACAGAGCGGTATAAGGTGTCACATTCAAATGAGTCCCTCGCTGTTTTTGTCCAAAGCTCTTTATTGCTCTATTGATTCTGAGAGCGTTACGATGACAGCGCTGCATGGAGACTGACAGTGATTTGATGGGGCGTCAAATGAGCCTGTGTCTTTTTAATAATGCTGTAATTGAGCCTCACACGCTACGGCAACAAAACAGCTCAATCTCCAACCCACACAGACGTGAATAAAAGAATGATGGGCTAGATAGTTAATTTCATCTGAAAGTGTGCTGTATTTTATCAAATGGTGAGCAGTCGCAAAGCGGTTGTTTGTTAAAAATATAAAGAAATGTACTGTGTCCATATATATATATATATATATATATAACATTACATAACATTATGACCACCTTCCTAATATATTGTTAGTCCCCCTTTTGCTGCCCTGACCTGTCGAGGCATGGACTCCACTAGACCCCTGAAAGTGTGCTGTGGTATCTGGCACCAAGATGTTAGCAGCAGATCCTTTAAGTCCTGTACGTTGCGAGGTGGGGCCTCCATGGATCGGACTTGTTTGTTCAGCACATCCTACAGATGCTCGATTGGATTGAGATCTGGGGAATTTGGAGGCCAAGTCAACACTTCAAACTCGTTGTGCTCTTCAAACCATTCTTGAACCAAATTTGCTGGCGTTTTCGGCGGTGGACAGGGGTCAGCTTGGGCACTCTGACTGGTCTGCGGCTATGCAGCCCCATACACAACAAACTGTGATGCTCTGTGTATTCTGACACCTTTCTATCAGAACCAGCATTAACTTCTTGAGTAATTTGAGTTACAATAGCTCGTCTGTTCGATCGGACCACATGGGCCAGCCTTCGCTCCCCAGACACAGACCACTGCAGACCGGGAACACCCCACAAGAGCTGCAGTTTTGGAGATGCTCTGACCCAGTCGTCTAGCCATCACAATTTGACCCTCGTCAAACTCGCTCAAATCCTTACGCTTACCCATTTTTCCTGCTTCTAACACATCAACTGTGAGGACAAAATGTTCACTTGCTACCTAATATATCCCACCCACTAACAGGTGCCGTGATGAAGAGATAATCAGTGTTATACATATATATATATATATTTTTTTTTCAAAAATATGAATATAGCATAAAATATATTTTACTCTGTCTTTCTTTGACATTGTCTCTTTTTTCCTCCCACAGGAGCAGTGTCTCTTTCAACCTCTCTCTCTTTCTTTCTACTCTTAAACTCTCATGAATCTTTCAGGGAGAATGTCTCTAAATCCGGCCTTGCACACACAGTAGAAAAAAATATAATTACTTTTTATCACACATTAAATCCCCCGACACCCTGGACATCAGAGAGGGTCTTTCTGCCCATCCAAAATGAGCATGACCCTGCTGGAGAGTGCTGACTGAAGGGGAACGGATGTTTGTGCCCTGGAGATATGGTTGAAAGAAGAGTGGAAGATCTCACTTTCATGTTCTCTCTTGGCAGAAGACTAGATCACAGTCACATGCCTAATTAATCTAATGTCAATGATATTATACGAAATCTATCTGAGAATAAGATGCATGTCAAACCACAAGGGAAAAAATAAATGTCTAAGTAGTTAGGCTGGGACTTCATTGTGTGCATCTGGAAAAGTCTCCATATGACAGGTGGTTGAGGAAAATAAGAGGGTTTGGTGACCAGCAAAAAAGTATTGCCAAAATCGGAGTGTTTATTTAGCGTGCCTTGTTGGCAAGAGCTATTCGTACTAGCTCTGCCTAACAATGCCTGTTTGGAAAAAAAGTCAAAAATAAAAAATAATGGGTGCATTTTCGACATTTGCAATGGCGTAGTCAGTAAAGCTTCTAGGTTTTGACATGAGTGACCCGGGTTCAAATCCAGCTTTTGCAGAGCTCGCTCTTCTCTCTTTTCCTATCACAAATCACATCGGAAAGGCATTTACATTTAATATGGTCAATTTCTAATTTCATGTTGACTTTAAGGAGCTATTTAATGGGGTTGATTAAATAATAAAATAGCTATAAATAGTTAAAAATAACTTTCACTGCATGAGAAAAGGAACTTTACTTTCCACTAAAAAGTCTCCTTTTGCGTTTCACAGGGGGAAATGTGACATCAAATACACACACACACACACACACTTTTTAGATGAACTGTGCCTTTAAATACATACTCAATGTGGCTCCAGATAACTCCTCAGATATTAAACATGGCTACTCTAGAGGTTTTCACTTTCTGTACAGTACAAAGAGGAGACGTCTCATTCATAGTGGACTTGGCCCGCACTCCAGTATTGAGCTGTCATTTAGTCAGCCAAATAGAATAAGTGGGGAGGATTAGACCAGCACAGTCATGCAGATAACACCTCTGACAGTCTTCCTTTCTCTCTCGCTCTCGCTCGAATACTAAACAGGCCACTGAGTGACAGCTTGTCAGAGGGCAAGAGTGGAGCGCCGAAACCTGGCAACCCAAGAGCAGGGCGATAACAAGCAGGTCAAAGAAAACAATTACGGCTCTGGCGCTTTCTAATGGACACACGGGAAATAATCATGTTCCTGCGTGTGTGTGCGTGTGTGTGTGAAATCCATTATGTCCCGACAGCCCTTGCAAAGTCATTTGTTGGTCCTCTCAGGTGTCTCATTTTTTCGACCACTTCAAGTGTTGTTTCCCCCCTCCTCCCCTCCTCTCTCTTTTCTGTCAGTTGCGGCTCTCTGCGTTTCATTTCTCCCTGATTTCTCGCATTGTTTACCCACCCACTCAGACGTGCCTTCCATCTCGGTCTAGAGCGGCAATCACAACAAAACATGGAGCAGTCACAGTAAGGCAACTAGTTTTGTTTCCGTACATGTTGAGGCTTTCAGGCTCGCCTGCTCATTTAGCCCTGGCAGCCTCCACGAGAATTCACTCACGCCATATGTGGCGGTTTCTCTCAGAGAAGTTTAAAAGTCTTTTTATTTCCTTTTAAATTTCATTCCTCATTTGTTCCTACTTTACTCTGGGGGTTTTACTACTTTTTACTCTTGTTTGACTCAGAGAGAGATGGGGTTATTGAGGTGAAGTGTCTCAATCAAGGGCTCAGACAAAGTGGTCGGAGAAGGAATGAGCTTTCTGCTCATTATATGAAGCTTTTACCCACTGGGCCGTTTGTTCAAGGCTCATCTATGGCATTTCTAATCAGAGTGTTGGCAAACATTCGATACAGATTCAGGAAGTACAGTGTTGATGTGGACATGTTGCATCTTAAAGGGATAGTTCATTCAAAAATGAAAATTCTGTCATTATTTACCCACCCTCATGTTGTTTCAAACCTGTATGAGTTTCTTTCTTCTTTCTTCTGAACACAAAAGAAGACAGAGTGAAGAGTGTCGGTAACCAGTTGACAGTGGCCATTGACTTCCATAGTTTTTTATTTCCTACTATGGAAGTCAATGGCTACTGTCTGATTACCAACAGTCTTCAATATCTTCTAACAGAACAAACTCATACAGGTTTGGAACAACTTGAGGGTGAGTAAATGATGACAGAATTTTTTATTTTTGGGTGAACTATCTCTTTAATTAAGCAAAATAATTCGGTCAAATTCAATTATAAAGCAAAATCTTGTCAAATCACATCTTGTTTTTATAGTATAAAATGTTTTTATTTATTTAAGCCTGGTCTATAATAACATCTGTATAGTATATTTAATTTGTACTGTTGTTTGTTATGCTGCTGTCTATATATATCTATATACTAGGGGTGTAACGGTACACAAAACTGACGGTTCGGTACGTACCTCGGTTTTGAAGTCCCGGTTCGGTATGGATTCGGTACAGCAGTTTTACAAAATTGCTTTTTATTAATTTTTATTCAACAGTGGTTTAATGAAAAAAATTGTGTCTGTCCTTAAATGAATTAAATTATAACTAACATTTACTTAAAGATAATGCTGTAAACTATATAGGGAGCCCTTACTTACATAGAGCTATTAAAGATTAACAACAGAGCCCAAACTATTAGCCTAAATTCAGTTGCTATTTATTTTTAGATATAATAACCAACACTCATAAGCTTCACATAAGGCAGTTTTTGCATTAACTTCTTAATCTAATTATTTGTATTCGTTGTTTAAATATAATCATTTAGTGGCTGTAATTTTCATGACAGGTTTATTTAAACATACATTAATAAACACATCACTAACAGGCTAAGTAGTATATAATGAATATATATAGGCTAATATAATGAATATAACGGCTAATATAGTGCATGTATTCAGTGAAAGAGTTGATTTCTCTAGTGAGCTACAGCTGTGGACACTGAATGACTTCTGAGTAAACGTGATTCTGCATGACATTGCTTACAAGCTGTTTTATTGTCTTTCCACGGTTGAAACACAGATGGAGCGATTACACGACATATGATACATTTCAGTAAGTTGTAATGTATCCTCAACATACTTTAAGATGTATTAATTCATGTTTATTCTTTAGGAAGAGATGATCGCATTGTCTCACGCGTCGCGCGCTGCCGCTTTAAGTTGAACTGATACGCGTCTATCAGTCACGTCACATTAAAGAGCGTTAAAACGGCATTTATCGTTTGAATTTCGTGATAAAATGGACTGAATACTTAATATGTTCATGTGGGAACTCGGATTGAAGTGTGTACCGCGCTTACAACAAGCCGACTGTTAACTGTTAAAGATTACATTCATAACCGTTCGGTACACGCGTGCACCGTACCGGAAGCCCTGTACCGAAACGGTTCAATACGAATACGTGTACCGTTACACCCCTACTATATACGGAAAAACTTCTCCACACTTCAGTTCAAAATGCTTATGCTACGTCTGACGAGCATAACTGGTGTGCAATGTCGTCATACTTGCGTAAGAATTTTGAACTGTTTTTTCAAATTTTATTGTATGTTGAATGACATGTTTATTATTTAATTTATCATTGTTTTACCTGTTTGGTTAAAAAAAGCGTTTGTATTAGTCTTTGAATGTTTGCTTTGTAAACAATGGGGCGGTACTTCCGCCCAAGTTCGGCGTGACCTTTTCAACGTACGTTACATAATGCCTGGCTCGTTGCAGACCAGCACAAGACGATCAATTGTGGTTAAAAAGTATATACATTTCAATTTTTTTAGAAAATGGCAGATCGTTTCACTTGATAAGACCCTATTCCTCAGCTGGGATTGCGCAACACCATTTGAAGCACTTCAGAGTCCTTTGAAACTGCATTGATGTGAACGTTCAACATTTTGGTTGCAATTGAAGTCCATTGTGTGGAGAAAAATCCTAAAATGTTTTCCTCAAAAAAACTTAAATTCTTTTCCACTGAAGAAAGAAACACATGGATATCTTGGATGGCATTGGGGTGAGTAAATTATCAGGAAGTTTTCATTTTGAGGTGAACTAATCCTTTAACCTCCCCTGGAGCCGTGTTGAGCAGTTTTATGATGGATAGATGCACTTTTATGGACTTCAAAAACAGAGCAACATTCACTGCCATTATAAAGCTTGGAAGAGCCAGGACATTTTTAATGTGATTCTGATTGTATTCGTCTGAAAGAAGAATGTCATATACACCTAGGATGACTTGAGGGTGAGTATATCATGGGCTAATTTTCATTTTTGGGTGAACTATCCCTTTAAGTTACGCTGTAAAAAATTTGTATTACTTGCTTTTGTGTTTTGCCTCCCTCTGCCATTTGACGAATGACGTCAGACAAACGTCAGTAGGCTATAAGTAGAGTACGTCTGAGTAGAGTAGGGGTGTAGCCCCGGCATCCTGACCAAATTTGCCCATTGGCCCTCTCCATCATGGCCTCCTGATCATCCCCATATACAGATTGGCTTCATCACTCTGTCATCAATCAGCTGGTGTGTGGTGGGCGTTCTGGCGCAATATGGCTGCCGTCTCATCATCCAGGTGGATGCTGCACATTGGTGGTGGTTGAGGAGATTCCCCCTTCTATATGTAAAGCGCTTTGAGTGCCTAGAAAAGCGCTATATAAATGTAACAAATTATTATTATAATCGATTGTGGTCTATTACTGCATCAATGCAGAATCGCCCAAGTCTCTATCGCGATGCATCGATACAACAATTCATTTCAACACCCCTAGCATTTACATGTATGTACATGCAAGACAAAAGTATTATACATACTGCATGTCAAAATGAAATATATTCATTTTAACCTTGAAGTTAACTTTATTTTGTTTTATTTCTTTTTAAAATTTGTTTATATGTTTGAGGCTCAACATAAAATGTTTGCAAGCCATTTTACTTCCATTATGTGATGCATTTCCAATTGAAACAGAATATTCAATGAGAAAAACAAGTGTGGGGCATTTTTTTTTTACCATTGCAATTCATTCTAACGTTCAGCAATCATATAGAACCACTTTTCATGATCCAGTCATTTTAAAGATATTTTGAAATATTAAACATTCATTCATACCCATATACAATCTATTCAAAACTATGAGAGTTAAATGCAATAAAATACTAAGTTGATGCAATTAGTGAATCCCTCAACTCCAATAAAAACTCTCTAGAAACAGTCTGTCCTTCAGAGAGACATAGCAAAGGGAAAGATGAACAGAAAGAGAAAAGAAGCAACAGTAGCCATATACTGCATATGAACTCCTAAATGCCTCAGGCTCAAAGATTTGTTTAAATCAATCTAGAAGCCCAGAGAAACATATGCACACTGAGTGAACTGGATTATCCGGTAGTCTGGCAGTTTCTGGATTAGCTATTAGGCAGTGCACTGCACAGATGATAAGAGACTTCACTGAGACGCAAATGAGTATCTGACAGAGAGCAGGAGACAGACAGAGAGAGAGAGAGAGAGCGGGAGACAAATCCACAGCTCCCTCGGGGGTATATGATCTCTCGTTAGTTTTAATTAATCATTCTTATTAATAACAGGCGCCTCCTCGAAACCTCGCCGAAATAAAACATTCTGCCAGGCAAATAAAAATAAAAATGATGCGTCTGAGTTAGATAAACTAAACTGGCCCTGCAATAAATTATCATGCTGCTGCTAAAACAGACAGGGCCTGGGGCTAAATTTACATGGGTGGGCCGATGAATGAACTCAAGATACATCATAGGACCAAAAAGAGAGCTCTCGTTATCACAGGCCCTGAGACGACCGGGAAATTGCACAGGTTATTGAAAGAAAGCTCTATTTGTGTTATCATTAACAAAAAGAGCTCCAAAAGTACTAATACAATGACACTCTGACACAAGTTAATGACATGGTACCAAAATACTCACTTAACTGAGCTACATTTCTCATGATCTTAAAAACCTGGGGTGGGGAACGTTGATCCTGGAGAGCCACATGCTGAGTTTAGCTCCAACCCTAAAAAAAACACTCACCTGTAACTTTAGTAATCCTAAAGACCTTGATTAGCTTGTTCAGGAGTGTTTGATTGGGGTTAGAGCTAAACTCTGCAGGGCAGTGGCTCTCCGGGATCAACGTCCCCTGATCTAAAGGCTTCTGGTTAAAATCTTTAAAACTAGGATTAATATAAATAATTAAATATACACATCAGGATAAATATGTTTTAATACATAACGAATATATAGTACATAAAAGAAAAATACTTCTGAGAAAGCCATTCATGTTTCAAAGACCAAGTGTCCACAATAGAAACACTAATAGTGTGTATTAAAGTGGCAGCTCTTCGAGAGGTCAATAGCTTTAGTCTCTGCAGCTGGTTTGCTCTCTTTTATCTATGTAAAAATATGTTTTCATTTTTAAATTTTATTTATTTTATCATTTATTATTTTATTTATTCATGATTTATTATTTTTTAGAGCCCGAGGAAAAAAAAAAAATATATATATATATATATATATATATATATATATATATATATATATATATATATATATATATATATATATATATATATATATATATATATATATATATATATATATATATATGTTTTATATATATATATATATATTAAAACATTCAGGTAACACTTTATAATAACTACACACTATGAAGCATTAGTTAAGCATTAGTAAATAGTTAATTCATAATTTATAAAGCATTAATAGACATTAATAGGCAGTTTATAAATACAACTATAAATGCTTTATTCTTGATTTATAAGCATATCTATAATGTGTGTTTAATAATTGTATTTTCCTACTTTATAGATGATCAATTTATCATTTCTAAATTAAGTATTACATTATTTACAAACCAGTTATTTAGGAGTTGTCAGTGGTTCATCAGATCATTTAAAAAGTGTAAGTAAACGATTAATAAACTATACATTTATACACCTTATTATTTAGAAATATAGTAATAGTTGCTCAGTGTGTTAATAAATGCTTTATAAACATGTATTCCTACTGTAATTCATGATTAATTCAGGTAGTTATAAAACATTTACTATTTTTGTGAGCTCATCTAAAGTGAGGATGATTTAAGCCTCGTAAAGCTTTTTCAAAGGAGATATAAAGGCTCATTTCTCTTCTGCACAGAAAAAGGAATATAGCACATATAAATATTTATTTCAAAATGCAAAAATGGAGACTGTACAACTTGTAAATTATTATAAAATTTAAATTAAACCTCTTCAATGTCATAGAAAATAATATTCCTGTAGACCGCCAGAAAACATAACTGCAGTCAGAAACAATCTGATGTAAAAATACATCTCTGTAAAGTGTAAACATTGCTGAATAAAAATGTACCAGTGGATTACACTGGATTACAGGAATGCCAAAATACAACAAATACAATTTTGATAGAACAATAATAATATAATAATATTTTGCAGTGTCAAAACAGTGTTAACTTTAAAATTCATTGGAGAACAGCCGTGCAGAATATAACTGAGCCTTTAAATCTCCTTTGTAAAAGCTTTACGAGGCATAAATCGTCCTCACTTTAGATGAGCTCACAGAAATACTGACAACTAGTAAATGTTTTATAACTACCTGAATTAATCATGAATTACAGTAGGAATACAAGTTTATAAATCATTTATTAACACACTGAGTAACTATTACTATATGTCTAAATAATAAGGTGTATAAATGTGTTTTTAAATAGTTTATTAATCCTTTACTTACACTTTTTAAATGATCTGATGAACCACTGACAACTCCTAAATAACTGGTTTGTAAATAATGTAATAATTAATTTAGAAATGATAAATAATGTACAAAAATACAATTATTAAACACATTATAGATATGCTTATAAATCAAGAATAAAGCATTTATAGCTGTATTTATAAACTGCCTATTAATGTCTGTTAATGCTTTATAAATGATGAATTAACTATTTACTAATGCTTAACTAATGCTTCATAGTGTGTAGTTATTATAAAGTGTTACCAAAATTCAGTTGGACCAATAGTGGACTTTACCGATAACGATAACTAGGTTGACCCACACTGGCCGATACCCGATTAATCAACCGATAGTTTTAAAAATGGACACATAAAATAGTGCTGAACTTTAATACAAAAATCAAAAACAGGACTGAACCATGAAAATGTCCTATACTTTTAAAAATATAAATGTCAACATAATAATTATACCTTGATCATTCATGTTAGTTCATAATGTATTAATTAGTTAAGAGATACACGTTTAAAATATAATATAAATATAGTGAGATAGTGTTGGTATTATACTGTATACATACATACCGTTTGATTTAAATCCGCATCTACACTCTAAAAAAAAAGGTTCTATATGGCACCAAAAATGGTTCTTGGCTCGTAATCAAAGGGGAACCTTTTTTAGTGCTATATAGCACCAATTTTGGTTCTTCAGTGGTTCTTCAGAGGTTCTTCACCGGTTCTTTGACTAAGGTGCTATATAGCACCGCTAACTAAGGTGCTATATCACCGCTACCATATACAGAACATGTTAAGATATGGTGCTATATAGAACCAAAAGTGGTTCCTCTATGATTACGACAAAGAACCATTTTTGGTGCCATATAGAACCTTTTTTTTTAGAGTGTAAAGTGTCCCGCTCTGTGCAGCACACATTCTAATGTGTCAAAACAAACTCCACGAGGCGTCAGTGATTTGGCCTCTAGAGGCCGCTCTCGTACTGTATAATGACAGCGGACCCTTCTCAGCCACTCCACACTCTAAAAAATGGTGCTGCTATATAGCACTAAAAGTGGTTAATTGGCTCGTAATCATAGGGGAACCACTTCAAGTGCTGTATAGCACCAAATTTTGGTGCTTCAGTGGTGCTTCAGCGGTTCTTTGGGATGACTGAGGTGCTTTATAGCACCGCTACCATATACAGAACCTGTTAAGATATGGTGCTATATAGCACCAAAAGAGGTTCCCCTATGATTTCGAGCCAAGAAACACTTTTAGTGCCATTTAGCACCATTTTTTTGGACGCAACTTGGAAAATCAGTATGGATTTTTGCCTATAACCAAAAACCAATCAATTGCTTGACCTCTATTCTCATCACACAAAGACAGACAACTTTTACAGAGAAGACCGCTGAAAGTGTGACATCTGACAAACGAAAGATGACAAGGAACCCTGCGAGTTAGACATGTCAGGTCTTCCCTCTTTGGCTCTCTGCTGCCAGCTGAAGATGTTCAATTAAATGCCAAATGCAAATCTTTCAGTGGGATAGCTGCTGCTTTTAAATCAATTATGGCCGCTTTGCCCATAGGCATAAGACAGTTAGAGCCACTGCACCAGTTGTGCACTAAAACAGCTTTTAAATAAAGTAAACATCAATAAAATACAAGAGACATCCATCAATATGCGGAATAAATGTAATGGAAGCGTTTAGTCCTGTATGCCCAGAGGGTCCCATGGTACAGTAATGGAATCAGACAGTAATACCATGGTACTTATATATATATATATATATATATATATATATATATATATATAATGGTACTAAATGACTACCATACTCACATCCCATAGTATTTACATGCTACAATAGAATCAAGTCCAAAAAAAGATGTCCTTTTTTTTGTAATAGTCTTTTTATGTTGATAGCCTTGCTTTCATTTCCTCAGACGGGTGAATAAAGATAGGCCTATACTTGTCAAGCTGTTCACTGAAGCACAGAGAAAGTCTTGTTGGCCCTGCCAAAATTACAAGCAAAGATAGAATGGAACACAAATTATCCTCGCAACAAGAGCCAGGCTACAGACGTGACACTAAAAAGCATTGAAATTTAAAAACACTGGTCTGAGGCTTATTAAATGAACATGTTTAGCCGTGAGAGATATGACGGAAGCGTGTCGTGTAGATTTGCTCAACAGGTCAACAGCACATGAGAAGTGTGAAACAATCAAAGCTTACAGATATTATCTTTTGTGAGTCGTTTAGCATGATAAGGTTTGATATTATATGTAATCCCACATTATTCATACAGTGTCCAAATACTTCTGGGGCCACTGTTGTAGATATAACACCACGGAAAACAAACTAGAGAGTCCTAGAAACTCCCTCATGAAATTGTCTTGGTTTCATTAGCCTTGAAAGAGAATTACTGTTTTAATATTTGTCCATTTTGGTTGTCTGTTGATTAACTTTATTGTCCGAGTGTTGGTCTTTAGCACACAGACTTCAAGCCAAAAGCTACGGCAGGAAAAACACAAATAATAATTATATAATTATCAGCATTGCTTAACCTTTATGCTGATTTAACAATCTGTCTATTGATTAAAATCATTTTTGTTGCATGTTTTTAATCATTTGTCAAAGATGCTGGGTTATAGCAACATCTCTGTTTCCATCCGTCTCAATTCAAATAAAAAGGTAGAAATTATTGTGACAAGCCCTCACAGTTTCACCTCAATTTTCTACACCCATAATGGTGGTTGAACAAGAGAAAGGAACTTATTATCACCACAGGTTGCAATTTTGGAATCACAAAAGGTAGCAATTAAACTTAAGTTTTCTATTTTTGAGTGTTTTACAGTGATTCAGGACGTTAAACCAGAAGTTATTGGCTTATTTCATCATGTAAAAAAAAATATTATTTTTAATCTTCCAGGTAAAATTAAAAGAGAGTTATCTATCTTGCCATACAGTATAATTTCATCTAAGCACATCTGAAAACTTGCTTAGTTCTTTTCATAAATCCTCCCCATCAATTAAATACATTGTTATTGTTATTGTTATAATTTAGCAGTATTTTCTTTGAACACTGCGGGTTATTGACGACAAAGAAAATCTGGTTTTCCAAAAAAAAAATGTATATTCAAAACAAAAGAAACAGAAATCTTTCCAGCTCTAGGACAATTTCTCAAAGACCCACGATTCAACCAGTGCCGCTGTGGTTCAGGGTTTGGATGTGCCCAGAGCGCCACCCGCCGGCGGAAAGATGAACTGCAGCCATTTCAGGACGGAACGGACGCGGTGGCCGATTCCCTCACTCTATACGAGACTGTTTTAAGGATCTCATCGCCAAGCTCAACAATCCCCTTAAACCGATCACTGATCAATGAGAAAGTTTATATTAAATTATCCCAAACACAAATGACTAATAGCTATAATTGTGAGCATACCAAGTACGCATAAGTGACCGAGTACCCTAAACTTTTCTAGCATATACAAATATACAGCCAGCTTGAACCAAAAATGATATTTTACAGACAAAATGCAGAGAAACTGTTAGTGAGGAAAATACCGATATATAACAAGATATGATTTGACTATAAAAAGTCACAAACGATAAATTACGCACAGCTGGTAGAATGCATATTCGTCTAAAAATGACGTTATAACATTAAGTTACATCTCCCCTCAGAAAACACGTCATTAAATAAACAAGATGCAATTATTAAAGTTTCATCCCGTCTTGGGTTACGGCGTTCAAACCTCGCGTAACCTCCGCAAAGTGGCCAAAAGAGAGAGAAAGGAAAGCAAACTTACCAGGAAAGAACTCTCCAAATGTGAGTTGAACGCGTAAAACAAGCAGCAGAACGGCGAAGTAGTTCCTTTGGTCCATTCTGGCGGTCACTACTTCACATACTCGCTGTCCGTCCGTGCGCGAGAGAGCTGACGGTTCCCCGGCATTGGTGATGTAGCGCGCGCGCGACTCAAGCCGGCAGTCGACAGCTGTCTGATTGTTGGGTTTCTGTACTGCTACGACAGGGTGTACGGGGAGGAGAGTGGGTGCGAATGAACGAGGAGAGGGTTCCAATATCCCCCAGGTCCTTAGACCTGCCTGCCAGCCCGTTCTGACACGAAATACTGGTGAGGTGACGGGCGGCTTACATACTACAGCGCGCGCTGAAGACGCTACGGTGCGCACTTGCGCGGTGCCTAAAAGTAATTCTACACCCTCTGAGCAATGAGTGAGGGAGGTTCTAGGACTCTCTAGTTTCTTTGTTTTCCATGATGTTGTTATATCTACAACAGTGGCCCCGAAAAGTATTTGGACACTGTATGAATAATGTGGGATTGCATATAATATCAAACCAAGTAGCATCAGAAGCACACTTATCATGCTAAATGTCTCACAGAAAAATACGTTTTAATTATCCATATAGTCGAATATATATTGGAGACTTTTTGGTGGCCAAGCTTTATATATTTACATGCATGCATGCACCTATAGGGTGAATTCAGGGTGATTGGGACACTTTTTGCCATTGAGATGACATGGAAAAAGCCTGAATTCACCTACAGTTGTGCTTGAAAGTTTGCAGAATCTGTGAAAGTGTGAATACATTTAACAAAACAAGAGGGATCATACAAAATAGATGTTATTTTTTTTATTTAGTACTGTCCTGAATTAGATATTTTACATAAAATATGTTTACATATACACTCTAAAAAAAAAAAGGTTCTATATGGCACCAAAAATGGTTCTTGGCTCGTAATCATAGGGGAACCTTTTTTAGTGGCAATTTTGGTGCTTCAGTGGTTCTTCAGCGGTTCTTCAGAGGTTCTTCACCGGTTCTTTGACTATATAAGGTGCTATATAGCACCTCTGAAGAACTGCTGAAGAACCACTGAAGCACCAAAATTGACACTAAAAAAGGTTCCCCTATGATTACGAGCCAAGAACCATTTTTGGTGCCATATAGAACCTTTTTTTTAGAGTGTAGTCCACAAGACCCCCCAAAAAGGCTTTTGAACAGGATGAAGATGGCCAAATCTAGTGTAATGCTTTATCACAAAACCTCCCCACCTTACTTTATTGTAAGGCTATATGCAGCTAGATTTGAGACACAAAAGTACAGTTAGTCTGATCATAACTGATGTGCAGATGGAACTTGTTTGATATTTGTATCAAATGGCTTTTTGTTTCCACAAGGTTGTGTTGGATATGCTGTAGGCTATACACTATATACTGTATAGCCTACAGCATATCCAACACAACCTTGTGCACACAATCCCCATATGCATTTTTTGAGATATGTTTTGTGCATGTGTGAGCAAGCAAGAGAACACAAGATCTAGTTGAGAAATGCTCATGGTCATCTCCATGGTTCATTTATAAGACAGAAACTCCCTGAGTGGGCAGATTTCAGTTACAGTGTTTTATGGTTAGGCCTAATTTATGAATTCATTATTTAGTGATGTGGAAATCAATGCCTCATTAACACAGAAAGGTACCCTTTCATCCTTCATACCAACCCACACTAGTCCATGAACCTTCACTCCACTCTCAATCTTCTATGTTCATCTCATCCTATAGGGCTCAGTAGCGTAAATGCATTTAAAAAAAAATTAATTTCTGGATTAAAACAGAACAGCTATCAACAATGCAGCTTGGTCGGCACATTACGTATGTCTCATTAATAGTGCTTATTAAAGCAGCACTAGGTAACTTTTCAACCTTCATAATATATTTTCAAGACTCTTGTGATGATACACCGGCTTACAATAGGTTGAATGGCACGTCTGCCATAGCCTGACGGGGTCTGTATCGTTTTTAATCGTACTTTTAAACTTCGGGTTTCGGGTAGTAACCCGAGAAAAAAAAGAACTACAAAATTCGACTGCTTTATGGCATATACGGCACTTCCACCATCACCCCCACTTCCTTAAATTCGGACGTGTGAGCCCAACTATCAAAATCAGATGAGGCAGAGTTAGAGTTAGAGTCCTCAACAACAGATTCCTGCAAAAACGAGAAGTGTTATTGTTTGAGTGTAAACTTTCTACAGCATAATGTTGGTGTACTGTATTATGATGAACCTTACGTTTTTTGGCTGAAAAAACTAATTTCAAATGTAAGCCTATGTCTAAACGGCGTGTACAAGTTTGGTAGGGGCTACATTCTTGCAAGTAAATACATAAGACGTACAAAATCATATTTTAGGATACCTAACATGTCTGTGATATTTGTTTATTTGTCTTGCGTCAAGCTATAATGCAAATCGATTTTTCAAATTTGAAGATTCATCTATGGTAGCTTGATATTATATTGATGATATATGGTTATTACCTACCACTCAAACATTGAATTGAAGTATCATATAGATTCTGTAAAACGGTAACCAATAGACTAGACTACTATAATGACGCTGGCTTGTAAACATGAGCATCGCGATCATTTGGCGTTTGAAAAAAAAAATAAAACCCATGAAATTATATTCATATGACATGCTGAAACATATGCCACTGTACCTGGGATGAAGACATTTCACACACGACTCAAGCAGAACACCTGCATGTGAACTCATCCTGCAGTGTTCAGGGCTATCATAGTTGTCATGTCAACAAATGCACGTGCGATGCATCCCCTGATGCAGGATGACAGAGTTTACGACAGTAGTAGAGGACAATACTGTTTCCCAACTGTAGGGGGACCCCGAGAGCAAAACCTACATAGTGCTGCTTTAATGTGGCGATAAAACATTTACATTTACATTTACATTTATGCATTTAGCAGACGCTTTTATCCAAAGCGACTTACAACTTGGGAGTACATGAAGCGATAGGTCATGAAGAGTCGAGAAGCGCAATAAGAGCCTGAGATCCTGAGACCGTGTACATTGCTCAGTATAGCACAGGCTAGGGGAGGGAAGAAGAAAGAGAAATATTTTTTTTTTTTTTATGAGGTTAAGTGCTCACGGAAGAGCTGTGGAGAGTTTTAAGGTGACTTTTGAATGATGTCAATGATTCTGCGTTTCGGATGGTGTTGGGAAGATCGTTCCACCAGCTGGGAACGTTGAATGAAAATGTTCTGGAAAGGGATTTTTTCCCCCTCTGTGATGGTACCACAAGCCGTCGTTCCTTTGCTGAGCGAAGGCTTCTGGTGGGGGTGTGGATTTGTAGAATGGGGTCAAAGTAAGTCGGAGCTGAGCGTGTGGTGGCTCTGTATGCAAGGGTCAGCGCCTTAAACTTGATGCGAGCAGCGAGTGGTAGCCAGTGCAGGGAGATGAAGAGAGGTGTGACATAGGTCCTTTTGGGCTCGTTGAAGACAAGACGTGCTGCTGCATTCTGGATCATTCGAAGTGATTGGATCGCACAAGAGGGGAGTCCAACCAGAAGCGCATTGCAGTAGTCAAGTCTAGAAATAACCAGGGCCTGGACAAGAAGCTGTGTTGCGTGCTCTGTTAGGAACGGTCTAATCTTCCTGATGTTGTGGAGCGCAAACCGGCATGAGCGAGCTGTCTTAGAAATGTGTTCTCTGAAGGACAGCTGGTCATCAAATGTTACTCCAAGATTTCTGACTGACTTTGATGGGGAAATCAAGGATGTACCTAACTGGATGGAGAAGTCATGTTGTATGGTGGTACTGGCGGGGAAGATGAGAAACTCAGTCTTTGCCAGGTTAAGCTGCAGGTGATGTTTTCTCATCCATGCAGAGATGTCAGCCAGACAGCTGGAGATTCGTGCAGCTACTGTGGGGTCGTCTGGGTGAAATGAAAGGTAGAGCTGAGTGTCATCAGCATAGCAGTGGTAAGAGAAGCCATGTGCCTGAATGATGGGTCCCAATGATGTAGTGTAGATGGAGAAGAGGAGAGGACCAAGCACCGAGCCCTGGGGAACCCCAGTGAAAACAGGAGTAGCAACAGATGTTTTCTTACATGTTGTGACGCACATCAGAGTAAATTATCGAAAATAAAAAAATGTAGGACGGGGTCTTGTTTCAGTCCCTCAGTTGTTGATTGGATGGTGGCAGCGCTGAATGCAAGCTTGCACTCAACTGTGAGAAAGGGGCAGGATTAAGCAGACCAAATTATTAGAAAAGTCTGGCATTATGATACCAGAATATGATATTTGGTCAAAAGACTTTTTCAAATTAAAACACATGCTTGCATGAATCGTTCACAATAAGACCAATAACATGCATTTCGAAAACAGATATGGTGAAATTTCTGTCCAAAATGAGAGAGCAAATCTCGAATGTACTTCCTTATAACTTATGACCTTATAACTAAGACAGCGTAAACTTATTTCCATGCTAAATTGAATGGCTTCAGATCAGTCTTGGACAGGAGTCAGCGCTGTGCAGTTTTTCTCCCAGACACTGATATTTATGATATTGTTCTCAACAAAAAAAAACTTAGAAGGGCTGTTTCATGCATATGCCATACAATGATAAACTCTAATATTGTGCACACGTCACTGTAATAACAGTTCATATCAAATATAAGCATCAGTTACATTTATGATTGACACCTGATTCAAAGCATTCGGCCTTAACCACAGAATCAGCTGTTCTGTAGTTAAAGTCATCATGAAATCAAAATGGACAATTCTTATTTATGCAATATTGCAGTGTTTATTACAAATGATTTATCTATGCACATCATAATTTTTTTCTAAATCCACATACCTCATAATCTTTAATCAAAATAATTTCCGCTCCCTCTTGCAGCAACATCTCGTCTCTTTGATGTTGAGGCATGAGGGCGGGGCAACCTGTCACTCATATGAGATCGACCAATAGCAAACCACAACCATCCGTTAAATTCCTCATGGACAAGTCCCACCCTTTCTTGTATGTCACAATAGGGTCACAATAGAGACAAAAAACAATAGAGACTATTGCAATCCTCAAGTTGTTCCAAACCTGTATGAGTTTCTTCTGCAGAACACAAAAGAAGATATTTTGAAGACTGTTGGTAACCAGTTGACAGTAGCCATTGACTTCCATAGTAGGAAAAAAAATACTAAGGAAGTCAATGGCTACCGTCAACTGTCTGGTTACCAGCACTCTTCGCTCTGTCTTCTTTGGTGTTCAGCAGAAACTCATTCAGGTTTGGAATAACATGAGGGAGAGTAAATAATGACAGACTTTTCATTTTTGAGTGAACTATCCCTTCAATCACACAAAAGTGTATATATATTAATTTTTTTAATAGCTGATAGAATTGTTTGTTTCACAACTAAAGGAATCATACCCATCAGGTAGTGGTGAAAACATAAATTGCAACAGAAATATATATTACCTCATTTAAATCAAAATAAGTCTGAATCCACAATGAAAATCTAGGATTCTTAAATTAAACACATTAGAGTTACATTTAAATTAGTGCTGTCAAGCGACTAATCGCATCCAAAATAAAAGTTTGTGTTTACATAATATATGTGTGTGTACATAATTAGTATGTATATATAAATACACACAAATGCATGTATATATATATATATATATATATATATATATATATATATATATATATATATATATATATATATTTTTTTTTTTTTTTTTTTTTATTATTATTATTTTTTTTTTTATATTTATATATAATATTTATATATTGTGATTAATCGCTTGACAGACCTAATTTAAATGTAATACATTTCTAAATAAATGTGTTAAATTTGAATGCAATATAGTTTGAAAATTAAAACAAAAATAATGTAAAATGAATAAATATTTATGGTAACAAAAAATAGCACAAGATGTTTTTGGATCGTTCTCAAATCATGAGGCAAATCATAATCGTCATGTTTTACACAAACTTGTGGAGTTCATGTTAGCTCGAGTGATGCTGTCAGTAAAGCAAAAGGGAGATAAACTAAATACTAATAAAAAGAAATGTCATATTAATTTTTCAGTCCAACCTCTAACAGTCTCTAGACTTTTGTACGACCCCCCTCTTTACACACACACACACACACACACACACACACACACACACACACACATATATATGCATATATATATACACACACACCGATCAGGCATAACATTATGACCAGATTTCTAATATTGTGTTGGTCCCCCTTTTGCTGCCAAAACAGCCCTGACCCGTCGAGGCATGGACTCCACTAGACCCCTGAAGGTGTGCTGTGGTATCAGGCACCAATATGTTAGCAGCAAATCCTTTAAGTCCTGTAATACTGACCACTGCAGACCGGGAACAACCCATTTTGGAGATGCTCTGACCCAGTCGTCTAGCCATCACAATTTGGCCCTTGTCAAACCTGCTCAAATCCTTACCTTTGCCCATGTTCCTGCTTCTAACACATCAACTTTAAGGACAAAATGTTCACTTGCTGCCTAACATATCCCACCCACTAACAGGTGGTGTGATGAAGAGATAATCAGTGTTATTCACTTCACCTGTCAGTGGTCATAATGTTATGCCTGATCGGTGTATATAACTTTAAGGCAAAAGCAGAACTAGTGTCAGGCAGAGTTAGTAAACACGGGAGGGGGCAGTGGATTGAAAAGCTCCATACTGTAGGTGCAAATCATTCTGTTGCTGTGAGAGGTGGAAAGCCGTCCCCCCCACACATCTGCCAATAGTCACAGCCACCTGGAAGCCTTGCTACAGCATGAATGTGTGTGCAGGGCCGCTGCTGGCCAAATGGGTCCGCAAAGGAGAACCTCCTCCAAATGTTATGGAAGTTTTCAAACACACACACAACTACATTAGGGGTCAGAATCAAGTGCATAGTTTTGGTTTGAACATTGAAGTGTGAACCGTTTAGCGGGGTCCCGGGGAGATTTATTTGTTTGCTTGTTTGCTTATTTATTTATTTTATCAACCACATGCAAAGTTGGTTGATAACTGTAATAAAGTAATAGTTAACAATTACTTGTTCACATATACTATATTGCCAAAGGTTTTGAGACGCCTACCTTTACACCTTTACATGCACATGAACTTTAATGACATCCCATTCTTAATCCATATGGTTTAATACGGAGTTGCGATAAAAATGTTTCAGCCTCTGAAGTTTCTTGAACAAGAACATGTGGACATCAAAACATGCATGCAAACTCAGAGCGAGGATTTAAATGTATTGATGTATTCTCTTGTGTTAGTGTAGGTTTATAAATGATAGCACTATGCTATGCTATATAGTGATTTTAACATGTTGTGCAGCTTTTACGGTCTAACCCATAAAATGTGACATTTCCGGTATTTTGCCGGTTAATCAACACGGGTAAATTGCAATCTGGGTTTTTTTTATTTTTATCGAGCACTCAAATTTAATCAAGGAATCGTGACAGCCCTACAAATATCTTTACGGTTCAAGGGTTTGAGCAACTGTGTACTCTGCACAGGGAACGAAGTACTGTGTGTGTGTGTGTGTGTGTGTGTGTGTGTGTGTGTGTGTGTGTGTGTGTGTGTGTGTGTGTGTGTGTGTGTGTGTGTGTGTGTGTGTGTGTGTGTGTGTGTGTGTGTGTGTGTGTGTGTGTGTGTGTGTGTGTGTGTGTGTGTGTGTGTGTGTGTGTGTGTGTGGGCATGTTTTTGTGAAATATCAGGACACAAATGTGTATAATGACATGGGTATGACATAGGTATTACAAAAAGAGGGTGAAATATGAGGACGTTCCCCATGTCCTCACTTTTCAAAATGCTTATAAATCACACAGAATGAGGTTTTTTTTCACAGAAAGTAAACTGCACAGTTTCCTGTGATGGGTAGGTTTAGGGGCAGGGGCAGTGTAGGGGGATAGAAAATACGTTTTGTACGGTATAAAAACCATTACGCCTATGGAACGCCACATTTGACAAAAACCCTGTGTGTGTGTGTGTGTGTGTGTGTGTGTGTGTGTGTGTGTGTGTGTGTGTGTGTGTGTGTGTGTGTGTGTGTGTGTGTGTGTGTGTGTGTGCACTCTAAAAAAATATGGTTCTATATGGCACCAAAAATGGTTCTTGGCTCGTAATCATAGGGGAACCTTTTTTAGTGCTATAAGCACCAATTTTGGTGCTTCAGTGGTTCTTCAGCGGTTCTTTGACTAAGGAGCTATATAGCACCTCTGAAGAACCGCTTTTTTTTTTAGAGTGTGTGAGATATGTAGCCTACTCCGTGCCCAAAGGTTTCAACCATTTACCCAGCTAATCCCAATCATTGGAAAGGTCATAAAGAACTGTTATAAACTCGATTGTCCCCCATCAAATGCATGCAATGTGCCAGCCTCTCTTCTTTTTCCCAATATGCAGTGAACATATCTCGGTTAATCAATAGATTCAAATGGCCGATTCAAAAAAGCCTGCCGGGTGAGTTGGACGATTTAAGAGGCGGCCCTAAAAAAAGTGTGAACTATAACAATATTTTTTTGGCCGGTATTGGAAAGCGCTGGTATGGTTGGGAACTAGACTGTATTTTTATGAGTATAAAAAGCTTTCTAATCACCAGAGAGATGGACCGGCTATTAAGGATTCAACATGTCTCCAGCAAACTAGACGGCAAGAATGATGTGTGGTGTTAAATTCATGCATTATGTATAAATATTAGTTCTCAACTTATTGATTCATTTATATGCCTGGAAACTTCAACAACCTCCAAATGCAAATGATAAAAGTTATAGATAAAAGTGACTAATGTAATAATTTACACAATATTAGGGGGTTTCTTTTGGGCACTTTTATGATTACAAATAAAAAAAACAAAAAACGGATTTAATTTGACATTTTAAGCTTCTTATCAAATGCAATTGAGATATTTTACTCTTGTCCCAGAGCCAGACATGAACATCTTGCTATTAAAATCCAGAAAAGTATTTAATAATTACACACAAGTTTCCTTTTCATTGTATTCAGGTCCTGATCTGCCTTTTATCTAGTTAGGCCCTGTCCCAACTGCCCACTTCATGAGCACTTTTGGTCTAGTGGACTTACAATGGCAGCGGACTTCTTCCCGGCCTTCAAAGCGGCATTACGTTGTGAAAGTGCAGACTCAGAGGAAGACTGTGAGGGTTTAGGGTGCCATTTGGGACAGGGCTTTAAAGAGAGTCGCTTGTTTGTCATCATGAATCAGCCATTATTGGAGGGGACTTGTCCCCTTCATTGGCCCTGTCCCAAATGGCACCCTAAACCCTCACGGTCTTCCTCTGAGTCCGCTCTTTCACGATGTAATGGCGCTTTGACTGCCGGGAAGAAGTCCGCTGCGTACGCACCTGTGCGGGCTCGGCATAAGTGTGCATCGAGGGGGCATATCGATCCGCGAAGGGGGCGCTCGCGAGCACCCTTCTGAGACCTAAAATGACATATGGTGGACTTAACGGACACGCACACGCGGCGGCCATTGTAAGTCCACAAGACAGAAAGTGCACATGAAGTGTGCCATTTGGGACAGGGCCTTAGTTTTCCTTTGTTCTCAGTTTCCCGCCACTAGTTTGTCTCCTTGATTACTCATTAATTAGATCCCACCTGTTTGTATTTAGTTCATCATCCTATCCCATAATTTCCATCACAGCCAACTGTTTTATACACATTCAAATTAAACTAATATTCCACAGGGCCAAGATGCCTATAGGTGAAGAAACAGCCATTAGTTCAGATAATACACAGATCCATGCACACTGAAATTCAGAGTTTATCAACCTATAAAATTGACAGTTTATTGGCTAAAATGCAATGGGGTTTTTTTTATGCTCATATCTTTGTGATTATTTTTTTGCCTGAATGAGTTTTTAAAAAAATATTGATTCATATTTGTATAATACAAAGGCTGTTGTTTACTGAAGCTCCTCAGGTAATATTCATTATCACTCCCATTGCAAATAGGCCCCACAACCTTCAAAACTCCTCCAGAACTTCATTTTAATTCTTCCCGCACGCCACGTCCTAACACTTTCTCTCCTTCATTAAACACACTAGACAGCACAACAGGAACTTGTGGACAGCCAGAACAGATACTCCAGCACCCAGGAAGCTATTGGAAACCAGTGTTGGATTGGAGGTTGGTTTATTAGGATCGCTCAAATCGCTCATTGGAACCTTCAAATGCCTCTTATCATAATCACAGTACCAATGACATTGTATTACATTTTCCCAGGGATAGCTCAGCCAACATTAAAGCCTTTCATTATTTACTCACACTCAGAAGATAATTTCTTAATAATGACAGATTAAAATTTTTGGGTCAACTATCCATTTAACAGGACCCCTTGTTATAGTAGTTGTAAGTAAGTCAGTTGTGATTGGTCGGGTGACCCACTCGGTTGTGATTGGTCAGGTGACCCAGTCGGTTGTGATTGGTCAGGTGACCCAGTCGGTTGTGATTGGTCAGGTGACCCAGTCGGTTGTGATTGGTCAGGTGACCCAGTCGGTTGTGATTGGTCAGGTGAACCAGTCGGTTGTGATTGGTCAGGTGACCTAGTCGGTTGTGATTGGTCAGGTGAACCAGTCGGTTGTGATTGGTCAGGTTACCTAGTCGGTTGTGATTGGTCAGGTGACCCAGTCGTTGTGATTGGTCAGGTGACCTAGTCGGTTGTTATTGGTCAGGTGACCCAGTCGGTTGTGATTGGTCAAGTGACCCATTCGGTTGTTATTGGTCAGGTGATCCAGTCGGTTGTGATTGGTCAGGTGACCTAGTCGGTTGTTATTGGTCAGATGACCCAGTCGGTTGTGATTGGTCAGTTGACCCAGTCGGTTGTGATTGGTCAGACCCAGCCGCAACTGACCCTCTCAGTTGACCCACTCAGTTGTTATTTGTCAGGTGACCCAGTCGGTTGTGATTGGTCAGGTTACCTAGTCGGTTGTGATTGGTCAGGTGACCCATTTGGTTGTTATTGGTCAGGTGACCCAGTTGTTGTGATTTGTCAGGTGACCTAGTCGTTGTGATTGGTCAGGTGACCCATTCGGTTGTGATTGGTCAGGTGACCCAGTCGGTTGTGATTGGTCAGGTGACCTAGTCGGTTGTGATTGGTCAGTTGACCCAGTCAGTTGTGATTGGTCAGACCCAGCCACAACTGACCCACTCAGTTGTGATTGGTCAGGTGACCCAGTCGGTTATGATTGGTCAGGTGACCCAGTCAGTTGTGATTGGTCAGGTGACCCAGTCAGTTGTGATTGGTCAGGTGACCCAGTCAGTTGTGATTGGTCAGGTGACCCAGTCAGTTGTGATTGGTCTACTGCATGCAGTGCATGTCGGAAACAGAACTCCTATCACCATTACTGGATTACTGCTTGCCAAGTGTTGAAAATGTTATACAGTGTATGAACAGACATGGCATCAATTTTGCCTTACCAATTCGAGCCAGAATCCGACGAGGAAATGTCCAGACTTGCTGATGAGCCAGAAAGTCAATGGCAAACACGACTGGAGCAAGACCTTTCTCAATGGTAAGTGTCAATGTATGTTTTATTAACAAAGTTCGGGAGGAACACGTTCAAATGATCTATCCAATCATCATGTCATTACAGCCAGCTGTCAGCAATCAGTAATCAACATGTTTACCCAATCAGCACAAGTGGAGGATTTTATAAATACCCAGTCAACTCACCAATGTTCCACGACAATTTTTCAGCATCCCTCCACCACCCTGTCTTCCTCACACTCACCTGGTTACTATTCTTAGCAGAGATACAGGGGGAGTACTCTGGGTTCGGGCCAAATACAGAGTAGTGATGCAAAATCCGATTTATTTCCGCAAACTGGTTCTTTTTGGACAGTTTGGCTCAATGAACCGGTTCAAAAAGCAGATTCATACGTTCAGAGGAGCATTTATTAGCTCATATTAGCTATTTCCTGCAATATTTCCCCCCATGTTTCGCTTTTGAATAGTTATTAAACATTATAAAATCACTAGGTTTAAAAATGTATATTTTCTCAATGTGAAGTATGAAGTACTCACAAAGTCTCATGAAACACACTCAAAAAAATGCTGGGTTAAAAATAACCCAAGTTGGGTTGTTTTAAGCAAACATTTAACCCAACCACTGGGTTAAAACAACCCAATTACTGGATTAGTCCATTTTCAACCCAACTTGGGTTATTTTTAACCCAGCATTTTTTAGAGTGTACAATAATTTTTATTGTGAATGAATTACACAGAAAGCTAGAACCGCATTCTCCCTTTAGTCACATGAAGCGGTCAGAGCAGCACAAGCTCACTGATTTTGGCACACAAAATTCCCATTTTGTTCTATGAATCTAACTAAAGTGCACAATAAATTTTTCATTCACTGTGTGCTGCTGCTTTTCACACGAAAGTGTAAAAACTGATGGTCGAATTGAATTTAGCTAAGGAGGAACACCAAGGGATGCAATCTTTTCTATGTTGTCTTACGTCTGAATAACTAAATTCATGCTAGGCCTGACTATTTAAAGGGATAGTTCACCCTGAAATGAAAATAAAGCCATCTTTTACTCACCCTGCTGTTGTTCCAATGCCCTATGTCCTTCAATCTTTTTCGGACCTCAAAAGTAGAAATTTAAAAAATAGTCCTGCACGCGCTCCTCCATGTAATGGCAGTGAATATCGACCAGGCTAAAACATAACAAAAATGACAAAAGTATGACTACATTCTGATTATAAACTAAGTATTACACCATTGATGCTGTTAAAGCTACCTCAGGACATTGAAGATACAACACACCACAAGTGACATTTCACCGGAAGTTATGGCTTATTATTGCAGAAGTTCTTAAGAATGACCCGTGCATACCCGTTAACTAACCCCGCCGGCATCAAGCTAAACAAACACGTACACAAACAGTCGTAATTGCGAGTGAAGTTTAATCAAACCAACTTTTGCGTAATGAAGCTCTGTATCACCGGTCACTGACTTTAACCGATTACACAGCTCTGAAAGTTGGGAAACTTCATCTTGTTTGCCTTGCGTTGGGATAGTTCTTCCGTTCCAGGGCAGATACCGCTGCGTAACTTCACATGTTCACATTGCTCCCTCCCATGACTTCTCTTTCAATTAAAACCGCTCAAACAACGTCTCTCCCCGCGGAGCAGCTTAATGAGATGACTAATGTGTGTAATATCAGCTTCACCACTGGAGAAGTGCCTCACCACTGGCCTTTTAATACAACGTGTGCATGTGTGCTTGAGAGACTCGGGACTCCCTGCTGTTTGCAAGAAGCGCAAGCTCCTGGGACAAAGACCTCTTGTGCAAATGAAGCGACTTTCCTCTGAACTCATCTGATGTCATGACCGCATCTCAAGGATGCAGATGATGACCTGAAGACCTCATTGTTAGTTCAAAGTGTTTAGGAGAATGTAAGTGGTGGAGAAGGGAAGTGTAGTGAAACTTGACCGAACATGGAAGCCCATTACTCATCTAAAGAACTGCATGGATCAATTTTGATGCACTACCTTGGACATAATTTAATGATTGCATGATCAATAGTCATAATCTCATGTGCTGAGCACATTAAGAGGCTATCATTTGGAAAGCACCAAAGGGCATGGATGAGGACTGGGCTGAAAAGAGTCTGAAAACACAGAACTAACACGCGCAGTAATATTCTTTGTAAGTGCACATGGCAGTTAATATATTTTTGATTCAATCACACAGTGGCTGAATATGGCCAATTATGGATGATTTGGTAAGCACTTCCCAAAAGGCCAAGATTAGATTTCAATTTTACAAAGAAAATTGATAAATGAAAGGAGATATATCAAGGCAATGGAATTGAAAAATAAAAAACATTAAAGGGATGGGTTGCTTAATAAGGAAAATGCTGTCATTATTACTCACCCTCCATTTGTTCCAAACCTGCATGACTTTCTTTCTTCTGAGGAACACAAAAGAATGTTGGTATCCAGACATTGAACCCCATTGACTTTCATTGCATTGATTAAAAGAAAGTTACATTAAAGGGGTCATGAACTAGCCTGGCTCCGCCCTTCTACGTACTTCCGCTCAATTTTCATTTTCCTTCAATTCTCCGTCTGTGACTGCGGTATATTCTTAGGTTTTCTCCGAACAAATTTTTACCAGTCCAATCAGCGAACAGAGGGAGTGGCTGAGAACGATGCTGTTGATGTCGTGCACTAGTTTGAGTTGTAGTTTGGTAATGGCGGTGGAGAAAGATTCGCGAGCAAAGCCATTCATTCGGTTGTGGCACCGCCGCCGAATATCCAGAAGTTAAAGCCAGCTTTTGTTGGTGGCCATGATGTTGTGTCCCGGGAAAAGTTTATTTTTCTAGCTCGCTCCGTTAGTGGTGAAGGAGTTGGCTGAAGCCCTGGTAATTGTTTCTCGTGGGGTCGGAAGTTATTGTCATCATTTACAGGGGCTAGTCAGTGATTTTATTGCCGCCCGTCTCCCACCACCCGCGTAAAAATCCCCGGCCAAATTAACTTCTCTTTAAGACAAACAACAAGGTTGTGTGGTCATTTAACTGCTGTCCGAAACATCTCTGAGTTTTCAAGAATATATCACTTCAAAATTCACTGTTTATATCCTTTTTGACCCCTGCAGAGCACCGTACGGTTGCGCTTCGTTGTAATTTCTAGACTTGTATTTCTTTAAATGCTGGCCAGTATTTTCAAGAGCAATATATTTCATCACCACTCAAAGTCTGCTGTGAGACTTCAGTGCAAACGCCCACTGCTTTGATTGGCTGACATCTTTGCATATGAAATAAGTATTACATGTGGAACTCTCTCGAAAACTTTTAGCACGTTTTTACTATTACAGCTCTACTAATATATATAATATATCCATAGCATTATATTTAGATCTATAACATTATATTTAGATGTATAGCATTTAGATCTATAGCATTATATTTAGATCTATAGCATTATATTTAGATTGTGGCATGAAAGGTTGCAGTGATGACCATTGTAGCCAATCACAGCAGAGATTTGTTGATTATAACGAGAGTCCAGAACTCAGTCACTGATAAACTGGCGCTGTTTGATTGACAGCTCCAGTGATTGTAAAGGGAGCGTTCTCGCTTTCTATATATAATTTAATCACAGTTTAAATAACAGATTATTTTCATCCTACTAAGAGACACAATGTGAAGTTGAGCGTTTAGTCACTGGTTTGATTTACTGACACACAGACAAAGAACATCTGACTGTACAGGAATTGCGAAATTGCGACTGATTTCCCAAAGAATCCACAGTGAAATGTAGCGAATACAAATAAATAATGCTCAACTGAGACATTCACATTGTTGAAAATAAATAAGCTCATTCCTAGCATTAGGATCCTTTGGAAGGTGATGTTATTTTTAGTCCAGTGATCCTGTATCGCTCTTCTCTCCTCATCATCTCACTAACACTCCAGTGGGCGGGGCCAAAGTTGTGATGATGAAGTAGGGGTTGATCTTCTTCTGCAGAGGCGTTCTTTGACCGATCTATGACGTCATAAATAGGCACATTCCCCAACCAGTTGTTCTCTGGGCTTAGTTACAATAAAAGGAAAAATAATAAAGAGGACTAACGAGGATCATTTCAGTTCTGAAACCTACAGGATATTCTTATAGTATGATGACCTCTTATATGTCAAAAGCTCAAGGAAATTAGATTTCTCAGTTCATGACCCCTTTAATATCTATAGGAAAAAGAATTTGAACATTAAAAAAAAACAATATATTTAATTACACACAGACAACCTTCAAGTATTCCATAATGATTACAAGCATCTAGCACAAAAAAACTAATTACAAAACATTTAGAACAAGAAAAAGTAGGAGGTGAGGAATAAAAGAAATTGTCATTACCATGTTTAAACGCAACATCACAACGTCTTTGTACGCCAGTCTGGATTTTAGCAGTCACTGCCGTGGGAATTAAGATTTTAACTATATGAATAATTTATGTGTTCAAGCACATTTAAAAATATTCATCTGTGCAGTGGAAACAGTGAATGGGATGTTTGCCATCTAGTCTGTGTGTGTATATGCTCTCAAGTTTGTTAACTTTCGTAATTTCAGGTAAATATTTGCCAGATGATGCAGATGCTGTGAACATATTTAAAAATGATTGCCTGTCAACTATTATAACTTGCATGAATGCAATTTTCGGGAATTTCATAAATACAATAGCCTCTTTCTCGTACTCATGGAGAATATACTCATGGAGAAGAGGACAAACAATTAAATAGTCTTGGCAATCAGGCTTTGGACGTCAAACCTCATACAAAGGACCTGAGAGTTAATTTGCATTCTGAATGGAGTGTTAAATCTCACATTGTCCGTGTCACAAAGACAGCTTTCTTTCATCTGAGGAGTCAAATCTTCCCTTGACTGCATTATATATTTAGTTTTGTGGCTTTTGGTTGATGCCTGTTATGCTTTAAGCTCATCTGTATGCTAGTGTACTCATAGAAGTTGGCTAAACTTTTTTTTTTGTTGGTAAATGTGCATCATTTCTCTTCCAATAAAATGGACCAAAACTACTGATGATGCATTATAGGCCTATTAAGAAATGGAAGGTACAATCTGTCTGTACTGTACCACTACACAACCTATACAGGTTCCGAATTTATAATGGCATGTCAAAACACATATATGGTTTTCATTCATCTCTCTTAGAGTGCTAGACGGTGCGCCATACGCACACAGAAAACACAGCATTTGTCTGCATTTCATCCCAAACAATACTTCGAAACCTTTGGGGAGACGAGGGGAGAGAAGTGCACAAGTGTAATATAAGAGGAGATGAAAAATAAATAGCATTTTTATATTATTTTCTACCCCTCCACAACAGTTTTATAAAAGTGGTGCAATGGGATGCTATGAGAGGCTTCTCTAGTAAAAGGTATTGGGAGTGCAGGGTAATAATTTTCTTTCTCTGGCCGCTCAACATTGATCTGTGCTAGTGAAATCATCTCTGGGCTGTTATTAAATCATCATAGCACAGCGGTACACCACACACACACACACACACACACACACAGCTACATAGAGACAACAATTTCTTAATATTTTACATTATTGCACCAGTAGAATAGAAATTAATATCTGAAGTCGGGATCTAAATTGTGCAGTTTTTTAATAATAATAATAATGATAATAATAATAAATCAAACATAATTTATGACATAATTTAAAAAATGTCTATGATTTTTTTGACGCAGTAAGTCACACACACTCACTCAATCACTCACTCACTCATGCACGCACACTAACACACACATATGTAATGCTATTGCAGGCTCACTCGCACACACTTACTAACTCACTCGCTCACACATGCACTCACGCACTCGCTGCATGGCTCCCACAGGCACACACACACACACTTACTAACTCGCGCGCACTCGCTGCATGGCTCTCCCTCAGGCACACGCACACTCTCACACACTCACTAGCTCACGCATGCACTCGCTGCATGGCTCACTCAGGCACACACACACTCGCACACACGCACCAACTCACTCGCTCACACATGCACTCACGCACTCGCTGCATGGCTCACTCAGGCACACACACACTCGCACACACTAACTAACATAACTCGCTCACGCATGCACTCACGCACTCGCTGCATGGCTCACTCAGGCACACACACACACACACACACACACACTCGCACACACTCACTAACTCACTCGCTCACGCATGCACTCACGCACTTGCTGCATGGCTCCCTCAGGCACACACAGACTCGCACACACTCACTAACTCACTCGCTCACGCATGCACTCACGCACTCGCTGCATGGCTCCCTCAGGCACACACACACTCGCACACACTCACTAACTCACTCGCTCACGCATGCACTCACGCACTCGCTGCATGGCTCACTCAGGCACACACACACACACACACACACACTCGCACACACTCACTACCTCACTCGCTCACGCATGCACTCACGCACTTGCTGCATGGCTCCCTCAGGCACACACAGACTCGCACTCACTAACTCACTCGCTCACGCATGCACTCACGGACTCGCTGCATGGCTCCCTCAGGCACACACACACTCGCACACACTAACTAACTTAACTCGCTCACGCATGCACTCACGCACTCACTGCATGGCTCCCTCAGGCACACACACACTCGCACACACACACTTACTAACTCGCGCGCACTCGCTGCATGGCTCCCTCAGGCACACGCACACTCTCACACACACACTTACTAACTCGCACGCACTCACTGCATGGCTCCCTCAGGCACACACACACTCTCACACACACACTTACTAACTCGCACGCACTCGCTGCATGGCTCCCTCAGGCACACACACACTCTCACACACACACTTACTAACTCGCACGCACTCGCTGCATGGCTCCCTCAGGCACACACACACTTACTAACTGGCACGCACTCGCTGCATGGCTCCCTCAGGCACACACACACTTACTAACTGGCACGCACTCGCTGCATGGCTCCCTCAGGCACACGCACACTCTCACACACTCACTAGCTCACGCATGCACTCACTGCATGGCTCACTCAGGCACACACACTCGCACACACTCACTAACATTACTCGCTCACGCATGCACTCACGCACTCGCTGCATGGCTCACTCAGGCACACACACACTCGCACACACTCACTAACTCACTCGCTCACGCATGCACTCACGCACTCGCTGCATGGCTCACTCAGACACACACTCACTAACTCACTCGCTCACGCATGCACTCACGCACTCGCTACATGGCTCCCTCAGGCACACACACACTCGCACACACTCACTAACTCACTCGCTCACACATGCACTCACGCACTCACTGCATGGCTCCCTCAGGCACACACACACTCGCACACACTCACTAACTCACTCGCTCACGCATGCACTCACGCACTCGCTGCATGGCTCCCTCAGGCACACACACACTCGCACACACTAACTCACTCGCTCAATGCACTCACGCACTCGCTGCATGGCTCACTCAGGCACACACACACTCGCACACACTCACTAACTCACCCATGCACTCACGCACTCGCTGCATGGCTCACTCAGGCACACACACACTCGCACACACTCACTAACTCACTCACTCACGCATGCACTCAAGCACTCGCTGCATGGCTCACTCAGGCACACACACACTCGCACACATTCACTAACTGTATAGCGCACTTACATATGCTATTGCTGGCTCACTCACTTGCTCGCACACACTCACTCACACACATGCACACACTTACTAACTCGCGTGCACTCGCTGCATGGCTCACTCATGCACACACACACACACACACACATTCACTAACTCAAAATGAAATATTATTATGAACATAATCATTTAAGTTAAAGTTTTTAACTTGAAGTAGATAGAAATCAATTTCAATATATTTTAAAATGTAATTTGTTACTGCGATGCAAAGCTGAATATGTACAGTATAAGCTCAATGTCAACTCCCAATGCAATTACATTATTTTATTTTATTTATGTTTCACTTTTTTTCACTAAAATATTTGACAAAATGCACAGAGTCTTGCAGAGACGTCAGTTAACAGGCCACAGACAGCTAGTCAAAGTAAGCAAAGTAAACATGGTCCTGTCTTTACCTGTTTGAGGAAGCAGCACAGCTCAATGCAACCAATCGGCTTCTGTAGTTTTAACATATATGTGTGTGTATATACTCGTCTCAATGTTTTGGCTTTGCACACAAGACAGTCTCGCCGCAATATTTAGACGATACACACAAGGAGCTTGTGAAGGCAACGGCCTCTGCTAATCCAAAGCTAAAACTAATCTGCTCACTGAGAAATACCCGCTCACACTCACACCTCTCGCCGTGACTTCTGTGCAACGAGAGACATCTCTAGTTGCATACGGAAGAGAGACGGCAAACTGTGACTGAAAGAAAGACGAGGGAAGGCTTGAGAGAGAAGATATAAAATCCCTCCTGAAGGAACAAAAAAATCCTAGTTTGACAGTTAGGCCTTTAAGAACGGTTTGGCTCAGAGTGTTTTTGTCGTGAAACTTTGGAGAGATGGATTTGGAGATGAAAGGTGAATAGCGAGATGCAGCATTTTGTAGTTGAGAAAACATGTTTTTCCATGGAAGCAATCACACAGAGGATTTACAAGATTTTCTTCTTTGATCTTTACTATTGTCAATAATAGGGCACATAAATGGCAACCCTGATTCAGTGTTTCATCATGTCGAGAGGTCATGGAAAGATTTGTCCAGGAGAAAAGGCACTGCGGGGCTTTTGGACCTGGCCTTGAAAATCCCCCTCTTAGTTCTCTCTCCCCGTGAAAAGTGTCTTCATTAAATAAGGGCCAGTGACACACACATGGCCAGTCACCTCCGTGGCTAAACAGATAATGGATTAACAGATTATCCCATCTGAGCTGTGCTGTCACGGATTAGACGAGTTCGCAGTTCGTCAACATTCAGGCAGGTCAAGTCATCATAAAGGACGGATAATGACAAATGACAAAACGCCTGGCACTGACTATAGGAAGAGCTTATAAAGATTAGGGCTGTCAATAGATTTAAATCATTAATTGGTAGCCATAATTTGCCACGTATTTCAAAATGCAGTGCCTTTGGGTTTTAGTGCATTCAGATCAACATGATCAATCAAAATGGTCTCTGCTTACTTTATGCATTCTTATTGTGCATATTATTCCATTCTTGTGCATTCCTGCAGCTCAAGTAGAGCTCGGCGCTTGCGACACGGGATCACGGGTTCAATCCCTATCAGGGAATGCATGAACTTGGATGAGTGCTTTGAATGCAATGCAAGTCGCTTCGGATCAAATGCATAATGCATACACGTAGAAAGCCAATTTTGTCTTCATAATCTTTCATTAAACATTGGCCAGTAGTTAAGGCAGCAATTTAATAAAATAACAATACATTTGAAGAACATTACCATTAGGATACGTAAAAAACTATGTCCTGGTCAAAAACGATGCAAGCAGCGGCCGCACGATACGACCCAAAACTGCAAAATGACTTTTAAATTTGCATTTAAAAAGGCTTTCCTCTACTCTATCATTAACTGATAAGTGAAAGTCTTTGGGTGATAAACAAGCCCACAGCTCTGTTTAAAACACAAACACCTGCTGGCCCTCTTATTATGACCAGGCCATCACACAGAACAGCCATTTTAAAGTCAGATTATAGGTAAAAGCATTACAATTTTTAATATGTGTAAAATATTATGGTTACTTTAGAATAATGGTCATTAGTTAACATTAGTTAACTACATTAGTTAACATTAACTAATAATGTACTGCACTTATAAAGTGTTTATTAATCTTTGTTAATGTTAATTTCAACATTTACTAATGCATTATTAAAATCTTGCTAACATAATGCACTGTGAACTAACATGAACAAACCATGAACAGCTGTATTTATATTAACTAACGTTAACAAAGATGAACAAATACAAATGTACTGCTCATGGTTAGTTCATGTTAGTTAATACATTAACTAATGTTAACTAATGACCATTATTCTAAAGTGTTACCAAGATTAATTGTAACATTAGTTACAATTAATCTAAATTTAGTGTCATGCAATCTATTAATCGTGATTAATCGCATCCCCAAATAAAAGTTTGTGTTTACATAATATTTGTGTGTACTGTGTACAATTATGTATATATAAATACACACACCTTCATGTATATATTTAATATTTGCATGTATATTTATATAATTTATCTTATATATAAATATTTATTATATATTAAATATACACTCACCTAAAGGATTATTAGGAACACCTGTTCAATTTCTCATTAATGCAATTATCTAATCAACCAATCACATGACAGTTGCTTCAGTGCATTTAGGAGTGTGGTCCTGGTCAAGACAATCTCCTGAACTCCAAACTGAATGTCAGAATGGGAAAGAAAGGTGATTTAAGCAATTTTGAGCGTGGCATGGTTGTTGGTGCCAGACGGGCCGGTCTGAGTATTTCACAATCTGCTCAGTTACTGGGATTTTCACGCACAACCATTTCTAGGGTTTACAAAGAATGGTGTGAAAAGGGAAAAACATCCAGTGTGCGGCAGTCCTGTGGGTGAAAATGCCTTGTTGATGCTAGAGGTCAGAGGAGAATGGGCCGACTGATTCAAGCTGATAGAAGAGCAACTTTGACTGAAATAACCACTCGTTACAACTGAGGTATGCAGCAAAGCATTTGTGAAGCCACAACACGCACAACCTTGAGGCGGATGGGCTACAACAGCAGAAGACCCCACCGGGTACCACTCATCTCCACTACAAATAGGAAAAAGAGGCTACAATTTGCACGAGCTCACCAAAATTGGACAGTTGAAGACTGGAAAAATGTTGCCTGGTCTGATGAGTCTCGATTTCTGTTGAGACATTCAGATGGTAGAGTCAGAATTTGGCGTAAACAGAATGAGAACATGGATCCATCATGCCTTGTTACCACTGTGCAGGCTGGTGGTGGTGGTGTAATGGTGTGGGGGATGTTTTCTTGGCACACTTTAGGCCCCTTAGTGCCAATTGGGTATTGTTTAAATCCCACGGCCTACCTGAGCGTTGTTTCTGCCCATGTCCATCTCTTTATGACCACCATGTACCCATCCTCTGATGGCTACTTCCAGCAGGATAATGCACCATGTCACAAAGCTCGAATCATTTCAAATTGGTTTCTTGAACATGACAATGAGTTCACTGTACTAAAATGGCCCCCACAGTCACCAGATCTCAACCCAATAGAGCATCTTTGGGATGTGGTGGAACGGGAGCTTCGTGCCCTGGATGTGCATCCCACAAATCTCCATCAACTGCAAGATGCTATCCTATCAATATGGGCCAACATTTCTAAAGAATGCTTTCAGCACCTTGTTGAATCAATGCCACGTAGAATTAAGGCAGTTCTGAAGGCGAAAGGGGGTCAAACACAGTATTAGTATGATGTTCCTAATAATCCTTTAGGTGAGTGTATACATGCATGAGTGTGTATTTATATATACATACATAATAATTGTACACAGTACACACACATATATTATGTAAACAAAAACTTTTATTTTAGATGCAATTCATCGATTTTTTTGTCGACTCACTACTTGATTTTTAGATGTATTATATATTTTAATGTTTGTTTATTTTAATAATGAATTATTTCAAAACATGTTTATTTAAAATCACAGATTTAAAATATTTCAATTTTTTATTTAATTTAATTGTATTTATTTTAATTATTTATTTATTTAAAATCAGATTAAAATGATTGATTTAATATTCATTTTAATCAAATTTATTTAATTAGATAAAAATATATAAAATAAATCGGTAACACTTTACAATAAGGTTGCATTAGTTAACATTAGTTAATGCATTAGTTAACACAAACTAACCATGAACAACACCTCTGTTCAGCATTAGTTAATCTTTGTTAATGTTAGTTAATAAAAATCCAGCTGTTCATGGTTTGTTCATGTTAGCTCACAGTGCATTAACTAATGTTAACAAGATTTTAATAATGCATTAGTAAATGTTGAAGTTAACATTAACAAAGATTAATAAATGCTTTATTAATGCAATTCATTATTAGTTCATGTTAACTAATGTAGTTAACTAATGTTAACTAACGAACCTTATTGTAAAGTGTTACCAATAAATCAAATTAGTAGTAGTTATTTTTATTATGTATTCCATTGACTTAGTTTGAAAACCACTAAAAAAAGTTACACTTATTTAATCAATCTCAAATGCTAACTTACTCCCATTCAAACGTTTGAACAGTGAGAACAAACTAGCTCTCACCATTCTAGTGTTCATAGCAGTGCGGCTGTCGCTCCACATGATTTCTGCCAATGCCAGTCCCCAGGGGAAGAACCTTAACATGGGCTTGCTCTCTATTCATCCCACTTGCTACCCCCTGGCGGTACAGAGACAACTGGGCATGTTAAAGCCAGAACGAGCAAACAGACCATAATCTCGGATCCACGGATCACAGCTGAGCACAAAAGCCTCAGGAGCAGCAGGGAGGATATGGCAGTCTGTGGCCAGAAGGCAGTCTGTGGAGCAGGAGCGGGCCGTCACTCACTGCTGCTTCTAAGCACCATATGCTAATGCTTTATGGCCTATCTCTGCATGATTCTGCCTCTGCTCAATGTGTATATTTAGCAGTGTAATGGTTCAAATTCCTCATGGCTCATTTTGTATTTCGGTTCTAGTTCGGTAAATACTTTGTACATCGATTAAATCAGTGGTTCTCACTTCTCAGTTCTTTGAAAGTGAAAAAAATGGCCCAATCAGCATAATATCATTGGCATCACTATCGTTGACAAATGTTGGCACTTAGTAATGTTGAATAATGAAAAATATTTACATTATTTATACATTTAGCACATGCTTTTGTTCAAAGCGACTGAAAAATGAGGAAAAACACAAGCAATTAAACATAAATGAGCCAACAATGTTAGAAAGTGAAGAAAATAAATTTCTTTCAGGCAGCTATCCAATAACAAAGAATTAAAAAGAATTAAACCTAAATAGCATTCATATTTGACAAAAACACACACTGAAGGTACGCAACGTTTTTATGGGGGGCGGGGGGGCAGGCAGTGTATACATATACAGGTATCAGAATGAACACGGTTACTCACATGTTGTGGCATTACTGTCGAGTCCATCTCGTAAAAGTCTGTTTGCAAAGCCTTCGCCGAAATTGCGACTGATTTCCCAAAGAATCCACAGTGAAATGTAGCGAATACAAATAAATAATGCTCAACTGAGACATTCACATTGTTGAAAATAAATAAGCTCATTCCTAGCATTAGGATCCTTTGGAAGGCGAAGTTATTTTTAGTCCAGTGATCCTGTATCGCTCTTCTCTCCTCATCATCTCACTAACACTCCAGTGGGCGGGGCCAAAGTTGTGATGATGAATAAGGCATTGATTTTCTTCTGCAGAGGAGGTCTTTCACCAATCTATGATGTCATAAATAGGCACATTCCACAACGAGTTGTTCTCTGGGCTTGGTTACAATAGAAGCTGTTTTTGGACTAACAAGGAAGTTTTCAGTTCTGAAACTAACAGGATATTCTTATAGTATGATCAGTTGCGGAGCCAGAGGGGTGTCCAGGGTGGCCACCCTGGGTGCCACCCCAAAATTTAGATCGCCATTTCCATTTCACCTCCTAATGAAAAAAAAAATAATGTTTTGACATGCGCGGCGCTATTATTAACTAATGTAGGCTATTATTAACTAATGTAGGCTATTATTAACATTGAATATTAAGAGAATATTAACGGTAGTTGCCAAACAGATTGGGGTCGCGCATAAGCGCAGAGTTGTTCAAAATCCTGCTGCGCCATTCATTCACATAGTTTTCCATTAAACGACACAATTTGTCTCAAAACGTTTTTAATGTATAATGACTTCACCCTAGACTGGAAGAGTGTGTAGGCTATAGACATGTGTGTTCATGGAACGATATAGCTATTGATTGCGCTTTTTTGTTTCCATGTGTGCAGTTCTTACAGCAAAACACATCGACGCCACTTTTTTTCATTCTTGAAGTGAACTTTTTTGCCTGTATGGTGATTAGATTCACTGTTTTGCATCGCCCGGCTTAAACATGAGAACTCGGCGTGTGTAGTGCGTGGAATACGGTGCTTCATCAATAGCGTGACCACAGAGAGCACGTCTTGCGCTCGAATGGACAATATACATAAAGGTATGCCAAAAATAGCGAGTATCATAGTAAACACAGTCGGCTATGTCTTAACCGGATGTAAGCACTTGACAAATGAAATCGGACACGTGTCTATGAATGAGATTCAATATTGTGCATTTGCTCTTAAAGTGAGCGCAGCAACCTATAACCTACCTCCTTCCGTCTGTCATTAAAATTAATCAAAGAACAAAAGAAAGAAAAGAAAAAAAATCACCCACTGATCTTGACTTCTGTAGCAAGTTTTAACATGCATTCGTTTTTTTTTAAGATGATTCAGTTTCTGTACCTGAATTAGGCCTACCGTTAGACCTGAAACTCAATTCTTAGCACTGTTCTAACTTTATTGCTGACTGTTCACTTGTATTCAATAATGTTTTAAATATTGTAGTTTTTGCTGTGGGATACATATCAGTTGGTATCATGGGCGTCGGAACCATTGTATGTGTGTGGGACAAGACCCACCCACTTTTTACGATCAATGATATTGGACCCACTCACTTTTATCGTCTCTAACATTCAGCACGTCTGTTTACCTACCCCTAATCGATAAACACTTATTATTAAACACATGTTAGATGCTTTATTTCCACTTTTCTAATATTTTCTTCATTTTTATTGAAAATAAATGCCTTTTCGATCTGATATGTGATTGGAAAAGGGAGAAGATTGAGTTCGGCGAAAGGTGGACTCGAACCGCGGGTCGATTTGTGTCAAAACTAGATGCTGTGTGTCTTACCCCTACACTACTGATGCTCCCAATAATAAGATTTCCATAATTTTGTCTTTCCGAACTATACATTTAGCAAGCAAAGTGGTATATTTGTACTTAATGTAATTGGCATCTACTCCATTAAAAAATTTCTGAGGACCCACCCACATTTTTTTTGCTTCCGATGCCCATGGTTGGTATTGATAATCGTGAAATTTCACTGGTAACTGCAATTGTGGTTGCTTATTTATTAGAATAAATGTTACATCGGTCAAAACAATGAAAACAAATAAGTATAACACATGATATTCTTTCACGGTCTATGGACCCCTAA